>JACWBX010004329.1:0-69297 GCA_014622435.1 Polypedilum pembai
CTGGCTACGGACCAGTAGTTTAACAACTCTGGCTTTAATCGACCGTTAGAGAATTTCGAAAAAGCTCACTACGATTTTTCGAAATTATTCAAACTTGAAAAAGTTTGTTAACAAGAAACTTAAATAACATCATTTTGTTAATTATTAATGTTCCTCGAAATAAAAGCTTATTTTACAACTAATACAGGCTTCATTTCTCATCATTTGAGTTTAAAACTTGAATTATTTTTTATTTTACGTTAAAATTTATTTTCAAAAACATTTCTCGAAAATTCAATTTTTTTTTCGAAAATCACATTTTAAAATTAAAAATTTTAACTGTCAAAATTTCGAGTGAAACTACCAAGAATTGTTTGACTTGTATTTATATTTAATCTTTGTGAGAAGTATACTGAATGACAGTGACAAGGAAATATAATAAAAAATGGTAAATTCAATTTTACGGTAATTATTTTTAAATTTAATATGTATCTGATGAAGTCTATAGTTGATAAGAAACAGTGGCAGAAGAATATTGACATATGGATTAGAAAGATTCTCAAAGGATAAGCATTTTGATACACAAGGGACATGATCATAATACAAATTGCAATCAAATGCTTCATTTATGATTTTTCTAAAGAGACAGAGACAGAGGGTCGCCTGTTGAATTTTTAGAAATGCACCAAAAACAGGGATTTGCTTTTAATAAATAAAGCATGTGTTTTCTGAGCGAACATATGGGCAGATGGGAAAAATGAGAGGTGCTTATTATGCTGCAATCCAATTTTAGTCTGACAGAATTGTGAGTTTTTAAAAACCACATACTAATAAGTGAATGAGTGAATTCATTATTTAGCAAGTATACAAGTGTATGCGTTGCGGAAATGTAGACAACTCAACCCCTCTCTCTCTCTCTGCACCATAAATATATTGTGTGTGTCATAAAGTGGATTGAGAAAACATCTGTGCAGTTTTTTTCTTCTTGATTACATCGCTTTTGATCATTGCAATTGAACTGTTAGATGATTGAGAAAAATTGAGGAAAATTTTTGGCAAATTATTTAGAGAGCAAATGACTAATTTCTTGCACGTGTCTCTTACACCATATATATTGATAAGAGTGAGAAAAGTCTATGAAATATGAGAGAATATAAAAGGAACAATGTTGTGATTGCGATAAAAAAGAATATATGAAATTGAGCATAAAAAAGCGTGAATAACAACAATAATGTTATTGAAATTTGAAATTCTGATGATTGAGAAAAATTTCTCTTATTCTCTTACATATATAAAAGAATTTAAAGGTTTCAATTTGCATTGTGAATGTAAAGCTTATTAATGAAACATAAAAGGAAAAATTATTTTATAACGGTAGAAATAAATTTAAAAAAGATCAAAAGTTCAAAACAAATTTTTAAGTCTGAAAATTGCACGTGAATAAAAATAATTAAAATTAAATGGAAAAAGAAACAAATTTAATGAATTGTTGAGTGTTCAAGTGTGAATGAACATAGTTTTAAGCAGATTTGTAAAAGTAGAATTTACATTTTAGCTTTTGGCTTAAGGTCTGAGAACTCTTTTGCTTACTATGATTATTTTTTGACTCGATTTTAATTTTTTGTCAAAATCTCAATTTTCCGATCATAATTTTCACTTTTTATGATTGATTCTTTGCTTTTATGGGTAAACAAGAGATTTTCCATTTAAATATCTGGCTAAATATGCGTAATTTACAAAATTTGGGATCAAATTGGGTTCAAACAATCTAACTGGAATCAAAAATTTTTGAAAGAGTTCTAAGGCCTTGTTTTAGCTTATTTCTACAGTAAATTTTGGCCACTGACTACGAACCAATAATTTAACAACTTTATTTTTAAGAGGTATATTTAAAAAGCTAATTTTCGTCAATGAATGAATTTACAAAAGTAATGTCTTCGTGAATTTTTGATTCAAATAAATGAAAGACAAAAATTTTCATTTATTTGAATTTTCTCTTGCTAAAATTTTATATTTTACCCCAATCAAGCATCGTTACATCATTGCAATTTGTAATGACAAGACATAGGTCATTACAATGATAATATTGACACATACCAGATTCGAAAAGTAAATAATACTACCACAAACATATTCTGCATTCGTCAAAATAAATGTAAATCAAATTACTATGAAATGAACTCTACAACAAATGATTTAACCCTCACGAGGCATAAAAAGTATTAATACAACCGCAATAAGTAGGGGAAAAATTTTACAACATCTGTGATAGTTTTGTTGTTGCCTCAACTCGAAACTTCTATTTTCGATTGTATTTTTTCCAATGATTTTCCTACTTTTAATGACTTGTTTGAAGTTAATTACTAGAAATTTTCACTCAATGATCATGAATTGATTTTCTACAAAGTTTTTCATTTATTAACTGATGATAAAATAAGAAATCGTAAAAGAGAGTTCATAAAAAAATGCTTCAAACTTTGATAATAATTTTCTTCGTGTGAATTACTTTTCATTTGAACGAAATTCAATTATTTTTTTTACTTTTATTATAATATACTCATCTCTCTATCAATGATATTTTATATAAGCGTGTGCTCACTATTCACAATTTCTCAATCGACTTGTGATAAAGAGAAGAGAAAGAAGCAGATATTCTCTCTCGTAATAAATAAACCACGCCTCAGATAAAAAATTTACATTCAAAATTTGATACTTTATTGTTCTTATTAAATGTGTTTATTTGAATCAAGTTTTTAGTAATATTTTTATTGATCTTGAATGATTAGTTTTATTATTTAACGTATTAATTTGAATTTTTTAGAACAAAATATTATTTTGTTGTTTTTGAAAGGGGAAAACAACTTTTTCTTTATCACTTTTTGTCATTGTTTACAATTAAAAATTTTCAATATAAAACATTTTTAAGACAAATTCTAATATTCTATAGCAGTAGAAAGGCTACAGTACTGTTTATAAGGTGGTGTTTTTCTTAAGAAATGAAAGAGAAATTCAAAATTTCATAAAATCTTTTTTGCTTCTTTTCGTCATTTCTCGCATCTTTCTTTGCATCTTTTTTTATTAGAATTGTTTACTTCTTAAACTACAAAGAATTTTGTTCGATAATAGATTTTGTAGCTTAATTTAGCTTATAATCTATAGAAAACAAAATTAGAATTATCTTATCAGACAGATTTTATCATTCCAATATTTGCTGGAAAAAAGTATTGGAAAATTTAGCCAATAAAAAGATTCTTAAAGGAAATGAAGGCGTCAACATTTCTGATTGGTATGAATTTCATACCACCATTTTTAAAATAAGGGAGAGAGAGTTTTAATGTATGAAGAAATATGTTTATTTTTAAAACAGTATTGTTATTGCGGTACACATATTTCAGCACTGAGTTGCAATATGCGCAACTTTTGGGAGGGATTGTTAATGAAATGAATGATGAATGAAAGCATATATCCTTCGTGAAACATGAGATTTCTCTTTATATATATACAGACGTTACTTCATGAGTATCTGACAGTTGATTATTTTTAGTTGACGCGACAACATCAAACAGATTCTTCTCTCTTGTGTCTAATAAAATAAATTTAATTCTTTATAGTGAGTGGATTAAAAATTTAGTGCAAAAAATGACAATGGATATAGCAAGTGAGCGGCAGGTTAATTTAAAAAATTCTCATTGTGATGAGCAAGTGAAACAAATTAATAGCGAACAGCAAACAAAAATTCCAATTAAAAGACCATTTGATGTAGCCTTCTTGATGCTACCCGATGAGAAATTAAAACAAAAAGAAAAAGTAACATATCCGCCGCTCACAGAATTGTCTGTTCGATCGGATTTAATTAATCGACCAAGTCATATATCAAAAATTAATAATAAAGTGTTCATTCATGGCGATTATTCTGGAATGTTTAAATTCAATGACGATCGCTTGCATGGAGATTATTTTAGTAGCACAGCATCGTCAGAAAAGAGTGATGATACAATTGAGAGTGAAATTCCAACTCCACGTAGTGCATTTTCAAAAGTGCCACAAATTATTAATATTGACTCACCAATACCACCTGCAGTGAGTCCTGATCAACTTAGTTGCTCATCTGCAAGTCCTCCAATTTCTTATAGTCCACCGAGTCGAGATTATAGTCAAATTATCAATTCTAGTGCATTTCAAGTTATCAATCAACCACCACCATTTTCTCCACAAAAACATCAAAAAACACAAAATTATCGCTCTAATGGTCATTCTTCGTTACCTACTAATAATAATAATAATGAAGCTGGATATCTTCATGCATTTCAACAATTTGGAACTAGTCAACATCCAGCTGCTGCTTTTATGACTCATCCTAATCCTGCTGCAGCAATTTTATCGACTTTATTACCAACTACAATCACATCATTATCACTTCCAGCTCAAAATGTTTGCGCAAAATGCAACATTAGTTTTCGTATGACAAGCGATTTAGTTTATCATATGCGATCGCATCATAAAAATGAATATCTTCAAGATCCAAATAGAAGAAAACGTGAAGAGAAACTCAAGTGTCCAGTTTGTTCTGAGAGTTTTCGTGAACGTCATCATTTGACAAGACATATGGTAAGTTTGTTAGTTTTTGCAACAATTTCAAAATGATTTTTATTTATATTTTATATTTTCACAGACTGCACATCAAGATAAAGAAGGTGATTTGCTTGAACATGAAATTATCGAGTATCATTCACGACGGAAATGAAATTTATTTAATATGTCTGCAGTAGAAAATTTGTGATATAAGAAAATTAATAGTTTTGAATGATATATAAAGAAATTACTTACGTATTAACTTCACATACATTTATTAAGTGTATTAATTGAATATCAGCTTAGTCAGTTGTCGTATTAAATGTGAATATTATGAATAATAAAATACTAAAATTGAAATTTAAAATAAACTTTTCTTTTGTTTACTTTTTTAAAAAGATTGAAATTTGATGATAAAAAGATCGAATATTGTTAAATAAGTAGAATAAGAGAGACTTTGACATGTCTAGTATGAGTGGGAATCGAATTTGCGTCTCTTAATTGTCGGTCAAGTACTAACGTTGAAAATCAATAATAACTGTCATTTAGTATTTGAATTGTATAACATTAAGTTGCGCTTTTGAGTAACTTTCAATTACTTGATCAAGTTTGTTGTTATTTAGTCTTCAAGCAGTTCAGAAATATAATCAATTGTTTAATTTTAGTTTATATTTTCTGTACGGATCTAGTTATTATTCAAATAAAATTCAAACCAATTTAATGACTTTCATAACTAAGTTATCAATGGACACTTTGAAACTTCCAAGTTTGCTAACTTAAACTCTTTATCGGCTCATATTATTGTTGCTGACAGGATTTAATTCGTATATCCAACAAATATATTTATGTGATATTAGCCTAAGAACTTTAAAACTGAGCCCGAAGTTGACTTACGTACAAATTTTTAGTCGATTTCGGGCTCTGCTTTAATTCAGTGACTTAAAATTAAATTTTTGATGAGAATTGCCAAAAATTCATCAGATTTTATGATCTCCAACTATAAATCATAAATTACTTTTCATTTTCCTATTTATTTTAATGCTTCACAAAGCCCTCTTTCTTATTGTTAGCCCAACTACAACCAACAGATTAAATCGTCTTTACAAATTTTCATTTTATGATGATTGTCGCATTATAACAAATCCTATAAGTTATTTATGTGTTAAATGAATTACACAGTAGCATTATGAAACATTTAATTCAAGGGAGTTAATAAAAATGTTCTCTTGGGGTCAATTTGCATAATAACAAACAAGCAAGCAAGCAGAAGTGAGTGAATGAGTGATGATCTGGGGAGTTGTTGTGTGCAAATAAACAGACAAAACAAACTTTGTAAACCATAGCATGGTGGAAACATGAGAGATTAAATCGTATCAAAATGGAATTAAATTTCCCACGAAATCAGATTTCTCATGAAAGTTGCTTGAGATGCGCAACGAATTTATAACTAAGCGATGCGAATTTCTTACTTCATGCGGAATGCAAGACAGAGAGTTATAATTTAATTTAATATATGAGCAGTGAGCAAAGAGAGAGAAAAAAGATTGAAACATTAAGTTAGTCGAAGTGATTTTAATACGCACATAAAGGCATAGGGGTGAATGCTGTTGTTGTTTTGCAAGGTTCATAAATCGTTTAGCAGTCCATGTGCTGTAGAGCAGAACGCATTGAAATGAATTTTTGTCGCTTATTTGCAGGAAGGATGTGTTAACTTTATATATTTGAAGTTTTTAACTTTTTTTGAATGTGAAAAATCTTTTTTTATAGCTCTGAACTCTACTTACTTACTCTTCTAATAGTGTAGAACTAATTTGCTATAGAGAATAACCACCACCGCTATGAAAGAATCATTGCTTAAATGAGAATGTTTGAAATATAAATCATAGCATATTTTCAATTCCAATAATTTCCTCTTGCAGAACAAAAGACTGAGACCCCTCACATACGCTTAAATATTTCAGCCTTAATGCATCTGTTCAGATATTTTAGTTACTGCTGCTACTGCTTGCTGTTGATGATGATGATGAGGGGTTGTTGATTGTTACAGGTTGTCACTGTTCAAATATTTTTTTTATTTAAAAATCCCTTATGTTTTTAGCTGGTTTCAGCTCTTTAATAACATATTGTTATTAAAAACACTTAAAAGTAAATTCTTTTCATGTTTAGAACCCTTGTAAAGCTGTGCAATTAAATACCAATGCACCTTACTCAATGTAATTTCAATGAAGCTATTAAGAGATTGAATTTAAATTCAATAGCGAAAAAAAAGCCATTAACTTTGTCATGCAACTCTTAAAATTGCGATTTCATCTCGATAATTACTGTTTAAGGGATGTAATTTGCTGTAAATGTTAGATTTGAGTGTTTTTTGAAATTTGTACAAACTGGAAATAAAGTTAGAGTTGAAGAGCTGCCTAATTTAAAATTTTCTTCTTATTATTACTTTAAATTACTTCCACTATGTTGTGTGTTTAATTCCTATTAATTTCAGTACATTTTAATGAGTATTTATGATAAAATTTTTGAATATTTATTTCACAAGTAAAATTTTTGTTTACAAAAGATGTAGCTGAATATTAGCTGAACAATTTGAAAGTTTTGTTGTGAAAAAGAATTTATTGTGAAAAACTTTTGTGGTGAAAACCAATTTGGCCTTTTGTAAACAAACAAATTAATTTGTGAAATAAATGTTTGCAAATTTCATTACAAATATTCGTTGAAATGAGTTGAAATTAGTAGAAATTGAATGGACAATTAGTAAGCTGTCTGTATACAAAATAGTGGAAGTGATTTGAATAGAATTTAAAGAAAAAACAAAAAAAGATTTGAAATTTGACAGTAGCTTTTCAACTCTGAAATAAAGTCAATTCTTTTTTCATTCAAAATATCATAATTTTAAGGAAACGATATTCAAAAATTTCTCTCATAAAATTTAATTTGAAAACTTTTCCAATTTTTCTCTTCCGTTTCATCATGTTCTTTTTATCTCAAAACTTTTCAACTTCTACGACTGTTTATAAATTATCACAAAACTTTTATGTAAAAATGTTGATAGAAATCGATTGAAGAATTTCGCAATAAGTAACTTCGTCTCCTGTTTTTTTGCAGATTGTTTCCTGTCCACACAATTTACTGTCGCAAAAAAAGAAAATCAATGAAAATTTTCTTTTAGCACCCAAGTGATTATCATAAATTGTTTTCCCAAATCAAATATCAAAGAAAAAAAGATATTAAACGAGATTTTGAGCATTTTTTCTCTCTTTAAAACGATTTATTGAGAATAAATTGCAATATCGAGGAGAAAATAAGATAAATGAAGTATCACATTTGACCTTTGATACCTCGACATAATTTCATTTCTTTCTCCCTTTTCATATCAAAGAGGACATAATGCACATACTCAGGAAAAGAAAAATTTGATTTCTTTTTCTTTTCCTTCTTCAATTGAATATGCCCGTAAAATTGACACATGATTTATGTTCTTATCATTTTATATCTAGCAGCAATAAACGAATTGATCATTGATGAGTTATTCTAGAGGGGACAGGTGTTTGTTTAATATAAAAATGTCCTTCTCTTTAATCTATTCGCATGTCAATTTGTGACATTTTTTAAGAACATATAGTCAGCACTTTTATGTTTGCTGATTTTTTAAGTCAATTTTAGAATTGAAATTTTCTTTTTATAACGTAAATTAATTATTTGAATTCAGTTGAAGTTCCCCTAAAATTTACTCAGACTTTTTCTTTCTTTATCAACAATCGATATGATCAGTATTAATTTATAAAAAGTGTTAGAAAAGCAGTAAAAGAGACAGATTTGACATATCTAGTGTAGTGGCTTGGCGATTATAATAAGCAAATCACATGATATGATTCACCTGCATATCAGCCAGATAGCGAAAAGCTGACTTGACTGTTTTGACCTGAATTGATTTAGTATATAAACTTAGAATATAAAGATAGGTGTAAGTGAATATTATTCAATATCTTTTTATACTTTTACTTAACAACTAATAAAAAAGCCAAGAAGCCGGAACCACTAGATTTTTTCACTATTCTCTTTCAGCTGTTCCTCCCGCGCGCTACACTAGTCAGAGCAAAAATAGAATCCGCGTCTTGTGATTGCTGGTCAGGTACTGTCAGATGAGCAGAAAAAAGACACTTTGACATGTCTATGTCCGAGCGGGAATCAAACCCGCGTCTCCTGATTTCCGGTCAGGTACTCTTCCACTAAGCTACCTGCGGAAATCTCAAAGCTTGGCAGAATGCCAACTTAAACTTTTTATCTGCTCAAGTTATCGTTGCTGGACAGGAAATACTTCGTATTTCCAACAGGTACTAAGCTATCAACGGCCATCTCAAAGATGGTCAATTTGCCAACTTAAACTCTTACTTGCTCAAGTTTTCTTTGCTGTCAGGATTTACTTCGTATATCCAACAAAAAGAAAGACTTATAAAATGCTAATCGCTAAAATTAAGAATTAAACGATTAATCTTTGCTTTCTTGTGTTCTTTTTAGCGTGTTAACACTACAACAGTGTTCTTTTGTTTGCTAAATTTCTTTAATCTTTGTTGTTTACATAAATTCAGAATAAGAATTTTTCTTAAGTTGTGATTAAGTTGTATTACTGTGAGGTAAGAGATAAGTATAAAAGTAGTTTTTAAAAGCTTACAAAGTTTATTAACTATTTAGTTATCGCTTACAATGTCATCAACTTAATAAATTAAGCTCAAAAATTTAAATAATAAAAGAAAGATCCGTCGGAAGGCTCGGAATGAATTCAATTTTTGCTGATTCAAAAATGAACAATAGACAGACATCGAAATGTTATGTAAATGAGAACACTACAATATGCATCGAAGAGTTGATCATATTTTATTGCAAGTTGAAACATAAGCAGCAGAACTGCAATGCAGTTTTAAATTAAAAATAATTTTTGTCTGTCATGCTTTGTTAATGTTTAGCTGAAAGTTTGAAATTTGAGTTTAAATAATTTTTTCCATTCCATTTTATTATATTTCAACACAATATTTTTCATTTTGGTTTAAATAAACCGCAGTAGCATATTCAACAAGCTCACATCTTTTTTTGGCTCCGTATTGAAACATATACATTTTCCATAGAACTTTTTCAATACTGTTTTTCAGTAAAATATTGAGTATATTTTTCACATAAAAATAAAATGTCAAAAGAAGCCACACCCTCAACATTTCTTCATCCCCAAAACGTACAAGCGAATAAGAGAGTAAATCAGTGAGAAAGTATACAGCTATAGTGATATTTAAGCGCATTTTTTTTTGATAGATCAAAGTTTTTGTTGGATTTTATAGAATCCAGTTACAAAGATAACTCATTATAAAAGCAGTTAGAGAGATCTAAGATGGCAATCTGCCAAACTTTTTTTCTTTTTCTGTTCGGTTTCGAACAGATTTGTTGCAAAAAAGTGTTGTTTTCGTAGGCTTCTATGGACTACAATTTTGTTTATGTAAATGGATGTCTACTTGGACGAAAAAACATTGTTTATGGTCTACAAATTTGTCTACTTTCAATATCTACACGTAGACAACTTTCTACGTAAATAAATCTACTTGTAGATCTACTTAGAAATCTAAATGTTAATGTCTACGATAACTTTGTCAATTGGTAACAAATTTGTCAATTTAATGAAATTGATCGAAATAATTGTTAAAGTGTTTTCTCTGAATTTCATTAATGACAATGACAATTATTTTCATTCAATAAAAACAATTATTTACATAATTATATGAGTTTTTGTGATAGTTTCACGGCTTTAAATCAGTTACTTATTATGAGACTTGAGTCTTTCGACTTTACATGAAATTTAAGTTATCAACGTGGTTTGTAGTCTGAGAAAAACTTGAAGGTTTTTGCATATTTTGACATTTTAGGAAAATGCTACATATCCTATAGAACTGACTATTTAAAGCATAACTCGAGTTTGGTATGAAATTTTGGAAAAATCTTCAGTTACACAGGTTTCATAGTCAGCAGATTTATTTTATGCAAAAAGTTTGATGAAAAATTCTTTTATTAAAGACTAGTAAGTAGACGGACATAGTGCAGATTTTAGTACCGTTTTTCCTTACAGAAAAGAAAATGCGCAAAAAAGAGAAGCAAGAGTATATGAAAATATGATGAAGAGGCGGAAAGATGATTAAATATATTTTTGGTCTCAAAAATATTAGACATAAGGATGAATATAATAATTTTACCAGTTTTCCTTTTTAACGATTGCAAAGGAAAATTATTTTGTATACATAGAAGGAAGACTATTTTATTATAATAATTATTTCAAACAATGGAACATGATAAATTTCTTGTTCATGTACATAAAACCACAATAAAAGTAAAAAAATTAATATTCGCCCAAACCCAGAAAAAATTCATTTAATCATTCTTCTGTGACAGCTCTTTCTTTTTCACAAGCTTAATTTATATCTACAATTCTTAAACATTTTATTAAATGTGAATTATTCTGTGAAAAGTTAAGTTCATGTTTTTAAAAATCAATAATTATTCGTATTTTTGTTAACAGCAACAATATAAGTGTTGTCTGTAGCTACCAGTTACTGCCAACTGATATTAATTAATATGTAATATGTATTTTAAAGTTTTAGTGCTCAGCACTAAAAGTTTGAGTGTTTCTATGCTTAGCACAAAATGTTTGTGTGTTTTATTGTTTAATAGTAAGTATATGTGATTTACAAATGCTTTGCCAAAAGAGACCGAATGCGCTAGTATTATAAGAGAAATGTATTGTATACCTTCAGCAATATAAAATCAATTTCAACAATATGAAGCTCAAATGAAATGAATTCAGCTAGAACATGCAGATAAGAATTTTCTGTTAAGCTTTAATTTAAAGTAGAATCAACTTAAAGTTTCGTTTAAAGTAACCAAGATGAGCAAAAAAACAAAGCTTTTTGCATATGCTTAAAACATATTTTACAAATTAGAGTTAAATGAATGAATCGCTAATCCTTTTAAATTACCTAATGTATGCACTCATTTTTCTGCTTTGCCAACATTTATAATATGCTGGTGTAATTTAAAATCAAGCTAATTATTACTTTTTATCTAATAAAAAGAGAAAATTATGTTGGTTAATGATAAAAAGAAATTGCAAGCATTTAGAAAGCTCTGCAAAACTTTAATTAACCACAATCACCCTACATGCTGATGTCAAAAAACACTTTTTCGTATGTTGATGCTATTTTTTTTGTTATTGTGATCGGATTAAGTAAAATAAGAATCATTTTCTTCGATGATGATGGCGATAATCGGATTTGTCAGAAGGCGGCGAGAAAAATACAATTTTTTATCTCAACAAAAACAGAAGTTAAAAATTTCTCGCTTTCGTTCGCTTGTCAACCACCCTATGCAATTTATGAAATTGAAATATTTTGATTGTCCCATAAATCTTTACGAATTAAAGAGTGTGAAATGAAATCAAGATTGACAGCAAAAACTATCACTTTTCGTTCACGCTTATTTGCTTCACTACTGCGCAAAATAAAAGTGTCTTTGTAATTAACTTGTTTGTGATTGATTAACTAATGTCTTTAGAGAATAACTCAAGTTATCACATTTCTTTATTAGCTTCTTTGTAAACATAATTTTGTTTCAAACTTGGTATTGTTAATTCTTTGTTTGTTGAAGTTTGATAAAATGTTGAAAAAAATTTAATTCTTCTTCTTTGATTGAATATCAGACTTTGTTGAAGCAATAAATGTTGATATGCTTATGAAACAGACTTTATTTTACAGCAGTTTCACTTTAAAAACTTTAACAAATTGAATTTTTTCACAAAATTGATTTTCGAAAACACGTTTTCGAAATTTCGAAAATATTCGAACTAAAATTCAAAACAATAAAAATTTCAAATTTTAACGGATAAAATTAATACCAAGCATAAAACAATTAAATCTTGCATCTTATTAACTTCTAAATTACTTCATCATGTAATGAATTTAAATGAAGAGAAATTTTATTGTGTAAATGAAAAAGTTTTCTTTTCGTTTGCTTTTTATGAACATGTCAAGGCATTGCGGTTAATAAATTTAATTTTCTAAAAGAGAGAAGAAAATATTGAGGGAGAAAGAGAGAGAGAACAGTGTTGATAAAATTTAAATGGAAAATTTCACGGAAAATAAAATGAGTAACTAACTTTCTCTGTCACTTTTCTCTCTTTGATAATGTCTCAAGCAAAAAAGTATAATATGCAGGCAATATGAAAGATAAGTTTTTATGCATTATGAAGAGTGTAATAAAACCTTTTTCTTGCTACGAGAATATTTCATTTCTAAACAACAGTAGCGGTATTATGAGTGTCGTGGCGAATTGTTTTATGAGCTTTTGTATACAATGAATAAATAAATTTTTGTGAGAAGAAAACTTTCACATTGAAAATTATTAAATGCCATTAAAATAGTGTGAAGTAGTGAATATTTCGTCACGTCCATAGCGTAAGAAATTTATTGTGTATCAAAATGAAATAAGGTCATGAGTATGCTCATTTAATCGAGAAAAGTGTCGTCTTTTTATGAGTATTAATAATTTTTATGCATTTATCCCCTCTTTCATATGTACATGTCTTCCCTTCATTCTCCTATCACATACATATCATATTAAATGTATATCATTCCCTTCTACTTAGGAAAATAGCAAAAATAAATATTTTTAAATGTTCCCTCAAAACTTCCTTCTTCCCCTTTCTTTATTGCTTGCAAAAAATCCAAAATGATTATCGGTCATAAATTTTTACGATGTGTGCTTTATTTAGCACAATTTTAATTCAATTATCAGTTTATGCATTCAGCACATAAGAAATGCATTCACAATCTGCTTAACTTTGATTTAATTTTAATTAATTCAATTGGATAAAGAGTTTATTTATTTAATGTCTATTGTGATAGTCAATATGGCTAAATTCTCATGGCAATGTCCTGAAATAAATTTATTGTCTTCTTCACACGTCTATATTTTCCGGAAATTTGTTTCTTGAACAAATCTTCTTCTTGTTAAAGACCTAAAATCGATTTAAGTTTTATTTTAATAATTAAATTAATTTTTGTACAGAAAGTTGTTTACTCTTTGAAATGGTAGCTAAAACTAAATTTATTTGAAAATATAATTTTAAATATAAAATGTCCGTTATTATTATACTCAAGGCGAAGACACTTCGATTAATCGTCGAATAATCGCAATTTTATAGAAAATAGAAACATCTGGTTTTCGCTAGATCAATTCTACGTTAATTTGTTTGCACTTATGGTTTTTGGGTTTATTTCCTTCTAAAATGTTTTATTTTGCAATTAAAAAATTTGAATTGTTGAAGAAATTTTTGCAAAATTTTTCATATGTTTTGTTTACATTTTGCAAATATGAAAATTTTATAGAAAATCATTAAAATCTCGTAATATCTATCATAAAACTGCAAGAATTAGAAAAGGAAAGAAACAATAAGTGTGAACTTAGCGGATACAAATAAAATACAATCAAAGATTTGCTTAAAATTCAAGATTTTTGATGAAAATTAAATTTTCTTAGAAATCGCTAAAAATCGCAATATTCTTAGTAAACATTGACTATTCGAAGTGTCTTCGCATTGACTGTACTTTAATACTTCTTCGTTACAATTATAATCAGATCAAGAAAATTCGCTCATTATGAATTCATTGAAAACAAAACATGTGTGAGATTTTGGATGGAAGTTTAAGTAAATTAGAATTTCACACATTCCGAACACACACCTAAGTTTGGTCAACAACAACAGATGATTGAAATTGAATAGAGAATTACAATTTGATTGCTTCCGTACTTTCAAGAGAGAGAGAAAGTCGTGATTGGAATAAGAATAAATAAGATGTTCACATTTTTATGCTGATGTCATTACAACTTAGATTTTCAATTTATTTGACTAACATTTTCATGGAAAAAAATCTTGTATGCAAAAATATTCGATAAATAATGTTTCGCTTATAATTTATCATGAATCAAATTATCATACTTCAACTGAATGAGAAAGATTTTATAGTCGTCGTGCTCTCTGTAGAAAATTAATAATCACATTATGGAAATCACTGCTCAACAACAGTACCATTACCACCAATTCTGAACATTGCTCATCTCGCTTTACATATATATATATTTTACAATGCATTCAAGTGTGAAGAAATTTAATCAGTAGGGCATTCTCTGTGTATTTCTCGCTTCTCAGCATTTTCAATTTCATATTGACAATGGAAATGTTTTCTCCCTCTTTTTTCACTACGGAAATGTCCTTTTTGGTGGGAGATACAGTATTGATAAACCGCGGTGTTCACTTTTATGTGGTTTTTAAAAGAATGCTTGCGTTTGTTAAAAATTTCAATTTCATCAAATAAATTTTAAAAGTTTTGAAGTAAATAAGTAAATGTTTCTTTGAATTATACTTGACTTTGAACTATACATGTTGACATTTCAAATCATCTATTTAATTGAGAAATAAATCACTCGAATTAATGAATTAACTGCACATAATTTTGACCTATTGTCATGCAATGTTTTGTAAACAAAAGATTTCTGTTAAATTTTTCCAAATTTTCTCTGCAATTTCAACCTTTTGGCTCTTCTAATGTATTAAAAATAATTCTTTAGTGTTATATTAATGTAGTCTAAGTGGCATAAGTGCTGGAAAACTTGTTTAAATTCAATTTTGTGAAAGAATTTTTTACAAGATCTTTGTTTACACAAGCAATGAAGAAAAATAACGAAAAATGACCAAAAAATTTGTTAAAATTTTTACTGCAATTTCAACAATTTGGCTCTTTTAATGTATTCAGAAAGATTCTTTATTGTAATATTAATGTAATCTAAGTGGTATAAGGGCTGGAAAACTCGTTTAAATTCAATTTTCTTTACAAAATATTTGTTTACAAACAATGACGAAAAATAGCGAAATTTTAAAATCTTCCGTCAGAATTATTTTCCCCTTGTCGAAGAAGGGGGAGTTGCCCTTACGATGGGCCGAATTTTTTCTTATTCGAAATTTTTGAAAATTCGAATATTTTTTCTATGTTTTTCTGTGAAATTTTTCGAACCTAATTTTTTCGGCTTTGTTTTTTCCGAAAAACTATTTAAACCGAAATTTAAATTGATTAATTTTTCAAAAATAACAGTATTTTAAAAGACAAAATTTTAAGTGTTTTAAGGGAAAAAAAATTCAGCCGAATTTTTTCAGCTGGATGTGAGAAACAAACTTCTAGCCGAATTTTTTCCGCTGTATGTTGTGGATAAATTTTTGGCCGAAAATAGTTTAAAAATTACAGTTTATTTCAAGGAAGACTGCTTTCATGAACAAAAGCTTACTGAGAGACTAAAAAGAAAACACCAAAATTTAAACAATGAAAATTTTAAATTTACATTTTTAATTTGAAATGAAAAATGACAATGAATAGAAACATTACAAGAATATAAAAGATTCGATAGAACTACAAATGCAATTCATAAATCATTTAGGAACAATTTCATTTATGTTTAATAAGGAATTTTTAAAAATTTTAAAATATTTTTGTTTACATTCTGATGTTTTCATTTTTAGTCTCTCAGTAAACTTTGTTTCATGAATGTGTCCACCTTGGCTGTTATTTTTAAGAAATTGATCAAAATTTAGTGCTTTTTACCTTGTATCAAATTGTGAAAAAGAAAATTCCCTAACATTTTTCTATCTCTTTAAGTTTGCCAACATTTGACAAAATTAAAATATTTTCGAAAGCTAAACTACTGATAAGATGAAAGATTTCATATTTTTTTGTGAACTAAGGAGAGTGAAAACAACAACAACAACAAATTTTTGAGACTTTTGCGAACAGTTTCAATATGTGTTGCTTTTTCTTTTCTTCTTCATTTCATATACTGGAACATATTTTGACAACATGAATATAGTCAAAATAGAAAATATGTTTGTTTTTTTCGACTGTCAGAATGTTTATATTATTTATTGCCCAATTTACAGATTGTTTTTCGTTTTTCTATCCAATAGGAGAGAGCGAGAGATAAAAAAATTTAATGTGAATATTTTCAACACTTTGTTGTTGTCAAAAAATCTCTTTAATAATATTTTGACCAAAAGAGAGAAAGAGAGTGAGACATCAAATGAATGTGGTTGATAAATTATTTCATATTAATGGGTGTCACGTGACTGAGGAAGTAATTTATACTTTTTATTCAAAATTTTATCTTTTCCTTTTTCTGATGTTTCCTCCTGCATAATTAATTAATATGTATAAGTAAAATCTAGATTTTAGTTAAAGAAACACTTTTGACTTGCGTTCTATTATCATAATCGTATTTGAAGAACTGCCATAGGCGCAAATGTGCCGTTTTAAGATAATTGAAAGTAATGACGTTGAAACAAGATTGAATTAGAAGTGTGATGATAACAACAGAATAAAAAAAATAACAACCACGAATTGAAACTGAATTTGCATATAAAACGCTTTTTATATTTTTTATGATGTCATATCGTAATGATATATATTGAGTAAAAACGTTTGATATATAAAATATCTGCACATGAAAGGGAAAAAGGGGAAAGAAATTTAATAGAATTGCAACTTTAACAAAATTGAACACCAACTCAATTCAGAAAACTAATTTTTCTCTTACGTTAGCTTCTTTTTTTTGCCAGAAGCATAGTTGAGTAAGGTAAATGTTCCTAATTTTCGACCTATTTATTTACAAAATTTTAGTCGAAAAAATCAGAATTATTTTTGCTGAATTGACAAAATTTCGACGATTTTCTTGTCAAATTTTTTTCGTCGAAAAATCGTCGAAAATTTTTGAAAATTTATAACTTTTCATACACACAATTAAATTTAATCATCGATGACTTGTTTTAAAGCTTGTTTATTTGTGAGTAGACTAGGTCACAAAAGAAATATTGACAAAAAATTGTTTCTACACTATATTATTAGCAAATCGGCTAGAAAATCGTCGAAATTTTGTTCAGTTCAAAAAGTGAAACGCTTTAAAAAATATTGGAAAAAAATTAAATTACAAATTTTAGCGTTAAAAAGTGTTTTAATTGTAAAAGATCGCGTGAACATTGATTGTTAGTTAATAAAATAAAGATATACTGCATCTGCATTTTGTTTAAAAAGAATTTTTTGGTGAAATTAAAATATAAACAAATAGGTCAAAAATTCGGTTGATTAAAATTTGTTGAATTTAGGGTTCGGAATTATGCAAATAAGAAGAAGTATGCGCATAATTTTCTTCTTTTTATTCATTTTTGTATGGAAAAATCAATAAGAAGAAGAAAATTATGCGCATACTTCTTCTTCTTATCTGCATAATTCCGAACCCTAGTTGAATTGTGATAAAATTATTTATTCGTGAGTCTCTAGCTATAAACTAAATGAAAGATACCAAAATTCTACATTTAAATCTTCAATCAGAATAGAAATCAACTGAATAGTTAGCATAATATTAGTAATGTATTTTATAGTCAAAGCGGTCAAAAGTTAGGAACTTTTACCCTTTATACATCTTCAGGACATTGAGAATAAAAACACAAAAACTCCCACATATCTCAAACTGAAATTCAATTCAAATGTATAGAGAGACAAACAAGGTAATTAAAAATATCGTTTAATAAGCTTAATTAAAAGAGACATAAATTTGATTCATTAGTTAGTGAAACGAGTGGTATAGAGCACAAAAAAATGTTTGCGTCGTCATGCATTAAAGAGAGGATGAATGAATATTGCAAAGTATACATATGTATGATGATATAATCAACTTAAGTGGTCATAATTTTAGATGATTTATTACCATAGCGAATAAATATTAATTTTTATGCTTTACTTTTCAATATACCGTCGGACAAAGGACAAAAATTTCCCAATTTTCATCGAAAAAAGTGAAAAACTGAGTAAAAATTTTTAGAAAAAATAACAATAATTTATGGATAATGAGCGAGTGAATGTCCATTCTATGACTGTATGATGTACAGCAAATTGTAATTTTCCATGAAAAATTGGACACTTTCGCTATAATAAATCTTTTAAATGGTTGTGCTATTTCATGTTCACACTAAAAGAGTGAAAAAATGAACTCATTGTTTTTCTTTAAGTCCTCTTTTTGTATGAATAACATTTTTTAGTGATTCTAAAAAGAAAGAAAGAAAAGAGTTTTCGTCAATTTATTATATATTTTCATGATTGCTCATCATAAAATTTCAAATGCTTACTATTCGTTGACTAAACTTATATAAATAGTAGAAGAATAATGCCTGCTAAATTGTCATTTTAAAAGAGTTTTATTCTTCAAATTTTCACATTAAATCTCGCGTTATAGTATAAATATCAAACACACGTGATTAACAACTTCATCATCACTAACTGATTTAAAGTCGTCAGTCTAATATGACAAAAATTATAAGTTTATCACATGTATATATCTTTAATAATAGACCTGCAATAAATTTACAAAAACTCTCAGAAAATACCTGCAATAAATGTAATTCTAAGAGGTAGCGAAAGAGAAAAGCACCAGACAATATTAAGAAGGTTTTTCCTGCAAAAAATCTTTAATCTTTATTTCTTTATTTTGAATTTCTTTTAATTTTTAAATATTAAATTTTTATTTAAAGTTTCAACTGCTTCAGCGATGTTTTTTTTAATTTACTATTGATTGTTATAAACACTATACACACAATAAAGGAAATTCATTCGTTCTTAGTTTCTTTCATGTAAATTGTCTGCAGATTTTTACCACACTTTTATTAGCAATAAATTTAAAATTATTTATTAGTGCTCAGCATTATTGATTTAGTGCTTTGGTGCTCAGTTCTTATTATAGAGTGTTTTATAGATCAAAATTTACGATTAAATGTTTCAGTTCTCTAAACATAATTTTTAAGTAAATTTACTGAGAAATATCCAACTCTTTACATTTGTAAAAGCAAAATATTTATTCATACAATTTAAAATAAATTTTTCTTTCTAAGTTACTGAGTGGATTTATAAATAAAATGATGCTAAAAAATGTTGTTTTTACTTCTTTTTATACTCGTACGAAAGTCAATAAGTGTAAATTGATTAAATTTTTGTTAATTATTTATTTATATTTTAGAATTTATAAAGCTAATTGTGCAGTGTAAGAATTTAACGGTCATAATTTTTGAAAATTTAAAACTATTATACCCACTTCACGAAAACTTTTTACCCTGAAGTTGTGCGTAAGATTCAGAAAAAAGAGACCCACTGAAAAAATCGTCGCTCGCAGAGGCAGAAAATTTTAATTTCTCGATAAAATTAGAGTAATATACAGAGATGTCGATGTTATCAGCACGTTTAGCTGCCTCGGTTGCTCGCAACCTTCCACGATCAGCACAACAGGTATGTAAAATTAACTGAATAATCCAATTTTTCAACTAAACTTGCTACGCTGTTAAGATGAGAAAATTGCATAACAAATTTTCATAATTTTCTATGAAAATAGAATATTTAATCAATTGGCAGTAGCTTTAATATGTTAAATGGGATATGGAAAAAGTAAATGAAATATTTTAAAACATTCCAATATTGAATATTGTCTAAAATTTTGACATAAAACTTTTTCCGACACTCAGAAGAGAAAAAAAATCATTATGGACGAATGTGAGGAGGAGAAATGGGCTACTGCCTTATATAATCAATTGAAGGTTAACTTTTTCTAACAAATGTCTTCTTACTTTGTTTTAATTTTGATAACAGGTTGCTCGTGTCGTTGTTCCAGCATCACAAATTGCAGCTCGTAAAATTCATGTCTCAGCACCAGCCAAAGGCGCAGAGATCAGCTCAATTCTTGAAGAAAGAATTATGGGTGCCGCACCAAAAGCTGATTTGGAAGAAACTGGACGTGTCTTAAGCATCGGTGACGGTATTGCTCGTGTCTATGGTTTAAAGAACATCCAAGCCGACGAAATGGTGGAGTTTTCATCAGGCTTAAAGGTAAATAATCATTAGATAGTGAAATAATCGATTTATGTAATATATTGAAGAAAAATATTTTTATTTAATTCTAGGGTATGGCTCTTAACTTGGAACCTGATAACGTTGGTGTTGTCGTGTTCGGTAATGACAAGCTCATTCGTGAAGGCGATATTGTCAAGCGTACCGGTGCTATTGTCGATGTTCCAGTTGGTGATGAACTTTTGGGACGTGTCGTTGATGCTTTGGGTAACACAATTGATGGCAAAGGAGAAATCAAGACAAAACAACGTTTCCGTGTCGGTATCAAGGCTCCAGGTATTATTCCACGTGTTTCAGTACGTGAGCCTATGCAGACCGGTATCAAGGCTGTCGATTCATTGGTACCAATTGGTCGTGGTCAACGTGAGTTGATTATTGGAGACAGACAGACTGGGTAAGTCATTTAAAAACATTTTATTTAATTTTTTATTTATTTTTATTTGTCTGTAGTAAAACTGCTTTGGCCATTGATACCATTATCAACCAAAAACGTTTCAATGACGGACAAGATGAGTCAAAGAAATTGTATTGTATTTATGTTGCCATCGGTCAAAAACGTTCAACTGTCGCTCAAATTGTCAAGCGTTTGACTGATGCCGGTGCTATGGATTATACCATCATTGTCTCAGCTACTGCTTCAGATGCAGCTCCATTGCAATATTTGGCTCCATATTCAGGTTGCGCTATGGGTGAATACTTCCGTGACAATGGAAAGCACGCTCTTATCATCTATGATGACTTGTCAAAGCAGGCTGTTGCCTATCGTCAAATGTCACTGTTGTTGCGTCGTCCACCAGGTCGTGAAGCTTATCCTGGTGATGTCTTCTATCTTCACAGCCGTTTGTTGGAACGTGCTGCCAAAATGTCACCAGCCCATGGCGGTGGATCATTGACTGCCTTGCCAGTTATCGAAACACAAGCTGGTGATGTATCAGCTTACATTCCTACAAATGTCATCTCAATTACTGATGGACAAATTTTCTTGGAAACTGAATTGTTCTACAAAGGTATTCGTCCAGCTATTAATGTCGGTTTGTCTGTATCACGTGTAGGATCAGCTGCTCAGACAAGAGCTATGAAACAGGCATGTATTTACTTGAATTTTTTAAAATTATTTTTAACTTAATTTTAATATATCGATAGGTTGCTGGTTCAATGAAATTGGAACTTGCCCAGTATCGTGAGGTTGCTGCCTTCGCTCAATTCGGTTCAGATCTCGATGCTGCCACACAACAACTCTTGAATCGTGGTGTTCGTTTGACAGAATTGTTGAAACAAGGTCAATATGTGCCCATGGCTATTGAAGAACAAGTCGCAGTCATTTACTGTGGTGTCCGTGGACATTTGGATAAGATGGAACCATCAAAGATTACAGCATTCGAAAAGGAATTTTTGGCACACATCAAGACAAACGAAAAGGCATTGTTGCAACAAATTGCCAGCGAAGGAAAAATCAGCGATGAAGTCGATGCTAAGCTTAAATCGATTGTAACCAATTTCCTTTCAACATACAGCGGTTAAATTAATCGCCATCTAGCGCTTAGTTTTGCAAAAACATAAGAAAACATTAAAAATTATCTAAAAAAAAGTAATTCTGTTTTTTTGTCATAGTTGATTAAGAGAAGAAAAAAGTGAAAAATTAAGGGAGGATTACAACATTTTCACATCAAGAAATTTATAAGCGGATATGAAAGGAAACAAATTTCCACCTTAAATTGAAACTTAAAGAAAATCCCAAGAAAATTAAATAAAATGTATTCACATGAGTAAGAATTAAAGAAAAAACTATTAGAGGAAAAGATAAACACACACGACACAGTAAAAGAAGAAAAAAAATTCTCAAACGAACACGAACATGTTTTTTCTTTTTGCGATTTACATCTTGAAAATGGAAGGAATAAAAAAAAATTATGAATAAAAATCCAAATTTAAGTCTTTTATTATTATTTTCAAGGGAAAAGAACTCTATCAAAATATTTAATGAGTTTCAATGGTTACTTTGTTGTCATATTTAAGAGATGATTCTATAACTCATCACGTTCTTCGAACAAATGAAATTTCTTTTCAATAACTTCATTTATTAAATAATCAGAATGTTCATGTGTTAGAGCATTTCTTTCGTCATCGGGTAGTTTTTTGACGTAATCTATTAATGCTTGTTTACTTTCGCAATATTCTTTCTGTTTTGTACAATCTATTTTTGATCTCATTAGTATTTTAAGTTGCTTTATTGAGAGCTTTTTAACAAGTTTCCATACTTCCGATTCCTGATTTGTTGTAAATGTTACTGTAAATTACAAATCAATTAGACAACAAAGTATACATTTATATCAAGTACTTACTGCTAATAAAATTGATTAAAATTATAATTAATACAATTTTCTTCATAATTTATGAAGTTTACTTGTTAATTTCTACACGTTAACTGGAATTTTTAATTTCTTCTATTCGATCACATGTTGTCAAATTTGTATGTGAGTTATGGAATTGAGTAAGTATCTGAGAAACAGGTGTTTTTTGGGAAATTCATGAGATGAATAAAAATTTTAAATGAATAAGAATTGATATGTTGTTACTAAATACTAATTAGAATAATTATTAGCATGTTTTATAATAATAGATCAACATTCTTTTTTAAAGTTATAATTATAAATGTTGAAAAAATGAATCAGGGAATGAAAACCATTATTTAGCTATGTTAAATATGATCATTATTTCTGTCAAAGTAAATGTGTTTTTCAACAATGTAACATAAGGGTGATTCCACAGAAAGATTTAATTAAAATTTCGATTTTCTCAGCAATAACTTGCTTAAATCTTTATGTTTTAAAAACAATATTGTACAAATATTTGTAATCTTTTTTGATGTAAATGAAAATGCCTTACATCTTCTGGAAGATCTGTTAGATAAGCAGAAAAAGACACTCATTGAAATGTATTTGTCCGAGGGGGAATCGAGTCCGCATCTCCTAATTGTCGATCAGATGCTTTTATCACTAAGCTATCGATGGACATTTCAAAGCTTGGCAGAATGCCAAATTAAAACTTTATCTGCTCAAGTTATCGTTGCTGACAGAAGAAATTACTTCGTATTTCCAATAAGATTAATAAATATAGATGAGTGATGTTGAAGCTATCAGTTGCTACCAAATGAAACAATTTACTATGTATTTAATTTGTACTTTAAAGTTTAGTTTGAGCATTTTAATATTCAACATATATATAAATTTGAATTAAGCTAAACGGACAAATTTTCAATTTGCAATTTTCGTCAAAACTATAGACTTTTAGGTAAGTTCACATGCATTAATCTTTCTATGTACTCAATATTAACTCAAGTAGACAAAATTAAGCTAGCAAATCAGTCTAACTGAATGAAAATTTAATTTATTTACTTTCGGCAAAAAATTTTAATTAAAAATAAATTGACTTTTTGGTATATTTAGACTCTTTTACTAGCTCAAGCTCAAATATCTAAGTACATGAAAAGATTATAATAAAGAATCTAATCAAAAAACATATAAAAAGATCATTATTTCTATCACAGTAGATCTACAATGTAAGATAAATGATCTTAATTAAGATCACATGTGATGTGAATTGACTGACATTCAATACTTCATCATAGGTACAGAGAGCAAATGGTATTGATTCGCATGCAATGTTAGTAGCGGCAATAGTTGAAAGATCAAATAACAGGTAAAAAAAAGCGAGAAGTACAAATGTGTCAAAGCAAAACTGCTGCCACATTAAGCTTCAACAAAATAAATTGATTTCCTCAAACACATAATTATCTCTTTTCACAGAAATTAGTCAATAATGCAGAAATGTTTTTTTTTTAACTGGACAGAGAACTCCATACACACGTTCATGCTTTAAAGCACATTTATTATTGTCAATATGCTCTATTTTCTTATATTAATGAGAACAGGTGTGCTTGTGATTGCTTTAATATCGAATCTTTTTTTTTCCTTACATTATAAAACAATGTTGAAGAGAAAGAGTATGAATGAGAGAGAAAAAAAATCAGCTGTGCCGAGAGTGAAAAAACCTTGACTTTACAAATGTGAAAAATTGTCACTGCAAAAAATAATGTATTAAAACCAATTCGTTTATTATTTATTGGTATACTTAAACATTTGTTTCTGTTCAAGGTTTTTTCCGAAACAAACCCCCTCTAGTATGAGAGAGAGAGCCACACACCACATTCGGCTACTTTTAATACTGTTATAAATACTACGAAACAATATTCTTGTTTTGTTTTTATTTCGAGTCAGAGTTGTAATTCATAGATGACTATGTTAACTTAACAAAATGTAAACAAAACAAAATTTGTGAATTTTATTTTGTTTCATACCTTTTTAACAACATTGTATTACTTGCTCATTCTAATCCAGATAACGATATTAAACTATCATCAAACAATCAAAGAATTAAATTTGATCTGAAACAATGTTATTAAAAAGATTTGATACAAAATATAATTCACAAATTTTGTTTGTTTACATTTAGTCATTATGTTAACATAGGCGAAAAATATCAACCTTTATTATTACTCTTTTTCGAAAATACAAATTTAGATTTCTTTATTTATTCTGCTTTCTAGTTATTTATAAGTGAATAAAATTAATAAGTATTAAACGATGACTATATCTGTGAATGCAGAAAGGAATTTAATTCTTTTAATTTGCTTATTGGACCGTTATTTTTATCGATCTAGACTACCGGGATAAAGACATATGTAAATCAAACGTCTCTTTGTAGACAAAGATGTAACAACACTGCTTTTAGCTCCACTTCATATAGCTATACTCTTCATTAGATCAAATCATTTCTTCAGTTGAGCTTAAACCACACATATAAGTTTATGCATGTCTAGCATATCTATTTTTTATTATCTACTTAGAGAGAAAAAGAGAGAGAAAAAAAATGTTCGCAACTAGTTTCATTTCACATTATTAAGTTTTTTTTCTGTTTTGTTAAGACAGTGTTAGTTTATTCTATAAAAGCATTTGCAACTTGCAAGAGCAAATTTAGTATTGAGTTTTATTTTTATAACGTCGGATTTAGTGTCTTGCTTGAAATTATTTTTATTTAAAAGAAAAAAGAAATATATTTTTGGGGTTGTATAGATTGCGCGCTCATTCTTCATTGACAAGTGCACGAGTAAAGAGGAAGTAATGAAATGTGGATATAATTAGTTGAATAATAGCAAGACAGAAATTTGATGTGTATATAAAGACAATTAAAAAAAAACAATTATAGTGAAGTGATTTAATTATAAAACGGAAAAGAAAAGATGCCACTTAATAATATCACAGATGAACAACAATCATCACAAACACAAATGATGGAAAGTAGTAGTAAAGCAAAAGAAATTTTCGATGATTTTAATAATGGCAGTAGTAGTTCAGGAGTGTCAGAGGATGAAGATTTAGATTTTCAACAAAAATCAAGTGCAACTCAAAGTTATAAAAAAATGTCAATTGAAAATGGAAGTGATCGACATGTATCGTTATCGACTCAACATCATGAAAAGTTTTTACGGAACTTATTCGACAGTGTTTTAAAGAATGCAATATTTGATGGAACAAAGAGAGAAAATAGAGTCCTTGAATGGACAGATCCTGAAGAATTGCAAAAAATTTTCAATATGAAATTAAAAGATGAAGCTGACACTGATGAAATTCTTCTTAAATTGGCTAATGAAACAATCAAATATTCTGTAAAAACTGGTAATTTAATTTTCTAGTGTTTTTGACCGTTAAAATTTGATTTTCAAATGTAATTTTCGAAAAATTCTTGAAATTTCGAAATTCGTTTTCGAAAATCATATTTGCAAAAAGTCAAAAATATTGAAATTTTAAGCTGAAATAGTGTGACATAACGTTTAGCTTAGGGTAGTAATAACATTGTTAACATCGAGGAACATTAATAATTAGTTTAATTATGAGATTTAAAATATTTTCTCAACAAAATTTTCGAAGTTTGAATAATTTCGAAAAAAACTTTTCAATTCTTTTTCGAACTTCTTTAATGATCGAGTGAAACTGCTCAGAGATTTTATTTTAATTTCTTTACTAATAATTTACTTCAATAGGCCATCCATATTTCGTAAATCAATTATTTTCATGCGTTGATCCTTATGGCTTTGCTGGTCAATTAATCACTGATGCACTCAATCCAAGTGTTTATACATATGAAGTAAGCCCAGTTTTTATTCTTATGGAAGAAGTTGTATTGAAAGAGATGAGAAAAATTGTCGGATATCATGAAGGCAATGGTGATGGAATTTTCTGTCCAGGTGGATCAATGGCTAATGGCTATGCAATTTCATGTGCTCGCTATCATGCATGTCCTGAAATGAAGGTAATTAAATTTAAAAATATCATAAGAAATTTCCTATTAAAAATCCTGCCAAAAATTAATGAAAATGATGAATGAGACTGCATGTGCCAAAAAAAATTGATGCAGTAGACGAGAAAATGTAGTTGATCAAAAAATATTTTCATTTTTAGTTTCTAACTGAAATATTTGCAAAAAAAGGAACTTGATTTTTCTGGATGAATTAACTGCATGTTTCCGATTCATAAAATGTATGGGGAAAGTCATTCGAACACACGAAAATGTCTAATACAATTGCATCAACTTACTGCATGATTCTTTATGTCATTAGACTTTGCAGTTAATTGACATATAAATTTTTCTTATAATTAGATACAATTAGACGTAAAATTAATCAATCAAAGCAATTAAGTTATTTGTTCGATAAATAATTATTTATTTGTTCTTATACCGGTCACTGTTCAATGATTTATTCTTTTGATGACTTTGAATTTATATGCTATTTAATTTAATCTAGAACAAAGGTTTACATAATTTACCACGACTAGTTCTTTTTACATCAATTGATGCACATTATTCAGTGAAGAAATTGGCATCATTTATGGGCATTGGAAATGATAATGTATACTTGATAAATACAGACGATGTTGGAAAAATGGATATGAATCATTTAGGTAATGCGAGCAATGTCTGTTATGGCATTGCAACATTTAAATCAAGTTCATGATCATCATTAAATTTTTTTATTTCAGAAAGTGAAATTTTGCGTGCAAAAAATGAAGGAGCATTGCCGTTCATGGTTTCCGCCACGGCTGGTAATTTGTTTTGATCTTGCACTAGATAAAATAGAAACAAGAAAATAATTAGAATTCGTTTTAAATAGGTACAACTGTGTTAGGCGCATTTGATCCACTTGAAAAGATTGCTGACTTGTGTGAAAAATATAAGTTGTGGATGCACGTTGATGCCGCATGGGGTGGAGGTGCCTTAATGTCTCAAAAATATAAAAAATTGCTCAAAGGCATTGAGAGGTAAGTCAAATGTGTGTGCATCAATATCAAGTTGCATTTGTGTGGCGAGACAATTACAGAGTTGTTACTTATGTCTTATGATAGATTTCGTCTATGTTAACATAATAAAAATGTAAACAAACAAAATTTGCGAATTATATTTTGTCAAATCTTTTTAATAACAACGACCCAAATTGAACTTAATGTTTTAATCGTTTAATTATAGTTTAATATTGATAACTGGATTAGAATGACAATGAAAAACAATGAAGTAAAGAAGATATGAAGGAAATAAAATTCGCAAATTTCGTTTTGTTTACATTTTTGTTAATTAAATAAAGACTAAAATTAAAGTAGACTTCTAAGTTAATGAATTACAACTCTGGACAATAAAAATATATATAAGATTCTGATAATGACTTAAACCAAGCAAGTTTTACTTTGTTTCAACACAAGTTGCTTCCAAGGACGTATGAATCAACTTGCATTAATGAATGAATTGTTAAATACACACCAGTTTCTGCATTATTACACTTTTTTTAATCACAAATTCATTCATTTTTTTCCTCATTCAGATCTGATTCAGTCACATGGAATCCACATAAAATGCTAGCTTGTCCACAACAATGCAGTACATTCCTTTGCAGACATGAAGGCATTTTGTCTGAGTGTCATTCATCAAATGCCGCATACTTGTTTCAAAAAGACAAGTTCTATGATACAAAATATGACACAGGAGATAAACATATTCAATGCGGAAGACGTGCAGATGTCTATAAATTCTGGTACATGTGGCGTGCAAAGGGAACAAAAGGATTTGAAAAGCACATTGATTCGATTTTCGAAAAGGCCGAATATTTTACAGAACTTGTGAAAAAGCAAGAAGGATTTGAACTTGTTTCACCACCTGAATGCACAAATGTTTGCTTTTGGTATATTCCAAAGAAATTGAGAAATCTTCCACGTGATGAGCACTTCATTCAAGAATTGCATAAAATTGCACCAAAAGTTAAGGAAAAAATGATGAAAAATGGCAGCATGATGATCACATACCAACCACTCAGAACAAAACCAAATTTCTTCCGTCTTGTTTTACAAGACTCATCACTTACACATCAAGACATGATGCATTTTGTTGATACTATTGAAAAATATAGTGAGGAGCTTTAAGAGATATCTACTACATATTTTTAGGCAATAATAATTAAATTTAATAATTGCTTAATCAATTCACATTATTCGGAAAATAAATACAATGGAATTCGTTTATTGCGAAAGAAAAAACCAGTTGAGGAAGAAGACCATAATAGAAACACATGAAAAGAATTGCCAAAATGAACTTGAAAATAAAAAATTAAAATAAATGAACCAAAAGTTTGCATGGTCTATATGTACGTATAATATCATCAAATCAAAGCATTGTTTATATGATATTACTCATTATTATTATATTCAAAGAAATATGCTGTAATAAAAGTTAAATTTTATTTGGATGATTAAATTTTCAATAGATAAGTTGATTTTTCAGTTGTTTAGCCATATCCGAGTTTCAAACAAACAGAGAGAAATATCACAATAGTTGAAAAACTTCAAATTTAAGAAATTTCGATAGTTTTTCTATCATGATAGAATTATAATTTATATGGTCTATTGCAGTAGAAATTCCAAAGTTGATAATTACTATCGCGATAATTTTACTTTGTGATAGATACAGAGTTGTTATTCATAGATGTCTATGTTTTCGTTTATATAGATGCCTTCTATACATAGACCATTGTTTATATAGACGAAATCTATCATAGATTTAGACCGTCTATATAAAACTCTGATAGATATTATAATTTCTATCATTTCCCTCTTCTTGGTTTTATAATATAGAAAATCGACTGTAAGAATCAAGTGTGCGACAACATCACAAATGAGTGTAAAAAAAGAAAGATTTAAATTTTTTTATAAATGTTTCTTCCGATCCTTTATTTTGCTTTTTTATATTTATATATATAAAAGGTAATGTTGGAATCCCCTGTCGTTGTCAATGAGGAGTGTGGAAGAACTATAATAAATTATTATTTATATTAGATAACTGTTTTTTAAAATAATTTAATTGAAACTTAAAAATGTGTTCAACTATAAAAAAAGGATAAAAAGAATTTTTTATATGGCTCCATGAATTCTTTTCACCGTCATCATCCATCGTCTTAACATAAATAAAATTATATTTTAGGATGGGATTGTCTAAGATATAGGAATTTTACACTTATGTACAGGAATATATACAGTAATTGATCAGGATTATTTGGGTTTTTTGTTGGAATCAATTGGAAGGATTTGGATATTTGGAAAGATTAAATTATTATCGCGAAAGATTTCTTCACTAAATTTTTTTCACTCAATTTGCTTAATTTCATGCAATAGCACATGTCATTTTTGATTTTTGTACAATTATTGTCTCTTCATGTGGAATCTCTTTGATAAAATATTCTTGATCAAGTCTTTCTAGATGTTCAGCCAGCCGCAATCATTCGAATTTCACATCCAATACTTTTTTATCTGATAATAAATTATATAGGTATTGAGAGTGCACTTCGTTATTTTTTTTGCGCATTTCTTTTACATCACATGTTATAAGTGCAATGAATTGTTCTAAATCGTAAACTTTTCAAATTGTCTTTGAATCTCATTTGTTATTCTGTTTGTGAACTTTTGCTTGGATCTTTTCACTTATCTTAATATATGAGATTGAATGTCAATAATATATTTTTGCACTATAGACACTATAATATAGTTTAACTGTCTATCATGATTATTATAAAGCCGCCATCGCATTCATACTTGTTTTACAATCAACTAATGTCTTATCTTCGCTCACAAATGTCACACCGAGTGATATCAACCATTCCTGACAAGTCATGAGGTCATTAAATGCCAACGTATTTTTAATAAAGTCGCTGCTTATGTTTGGTCGATAGCTATATAATTGTAACGAAATAAAGAAATTAATTTTGAACAAAAGAAATTAAAAATAGCAAAAAAAAATGTATTAAAATTCCTGTAAGAAAAGTTTTTAATAATTTGTTAAACCACCCACTATGCCCCAAAACAAAAAAATACTATCAAGGTAACTAAATGAATTTATACTTAATGAATGCACATGACGTGTAACATACACTTTGATTATCCAATTTTTCAATGCCAGTTTTCTCTCACGTTCAATGAACCAATCAATAATGTAACCAGTCATCTTCGGACACTGTTTGTATAATTGAAAGAATCGCGAGTAGTTGTTGAGAGCCCATGCGGAACGCAATTTCAAAGCATGTGATATACATTCATTCTCTCGCTCCTCGATTGTCAATGATTTAAGAACTGATGATATATCTGATTGTTCAAGGAAATAAAAATATATATATGAGGAAGAGATGAAAGAAACAAGTATTTAAGCTTACCCAGAGTATTCTTCGTAAATATGTAATAAATTATTCGATACGCTAAGAATTCAAGCTGATTTTCTCCTCCAATCTCATTATAGAGCATCTTTAATTGTGTTTGACATTGATTAAATTCTTCATGATCACCCTTTTCCATTGCAATTCTGTAATAAATAAAAATTATTAATTAGCGCCATTAATCAGTCATAATAATCTTCAAACTTACCGCGCATGAGTCTCATAAACTTTAACAGTAAATTCATCTCTAATCCCTTGAACAGTCAAATCTTGTCTTATCGATTTTAATTGATCACAAGCGTAGAAATAATCCTGTTTTTCAACCCATTTGTTCTTAACATTCGTAAGTGAATATATGAGAACATCTTTAGGGCGAACTTCGGATGCATCAGGCGCTTTTGTGAGACGTAAAAATGACTTTTCAAGATCCCTACATGTACCGACAATATGAAGATCCATCAAATCTATGCCTTCATCAATTGTATCATCAACAAAAAATGATGGCATCGAAAGACGTTTTTTGTTAAATGTGGATGTTGTAAATGAAGTTGAAGATTTTGTAGATTTTACATTAAAACGATCGGCTCTTTTTTTAAGTCTTTCAGTATCTGAAGAATCAACAAACCCTCCCATCCCAGCTGCACCAAGTTTTGAATAAAATGCTGATTGTTTTTCTTTTTTTGCTTTCTTTTTGGTATTTTTCGATGATGCTTTTGAATTTCCATAATGTTTATCATCTTCTACTGAACTCATTCGTTTCCTTGGTGGACTCGAACTTCTCGATCTAGACCTTGAGCTAGATGATGTTCTTCTTTTTTTCGCTGTATTTTTATTTGGCGTGCCTTTTTTTGTATTTGGCGATAAATTCTGATATTGAGCAAGAGTTCCTGTAACAACATTTTTATTTTTATTAAATATGTTGTTAGTAGGTGTCTTTTGCTGCTGCTGTTGTTTTTGTTGTTGTTGCAACATACGATCACTATGTAAAATTGGCATAGGTTCATTATCCCAATCTTTAGTAAATAATTCATTACGATTTGCTGCCATTGTTATTTTCCCTTTGAGTGTGATTTCACACATATCTTTATCTAATGGTGTTGTACATTTCATATAACATCTAGCAACATAATTATAAAGTGACTCAGGCCATTCCATAGCAGGTTTTTCAATACTACTATTACTACTGCTTGATACAACAGAAGATTCTTCTTCATTTTTGCTTTCCTTCGAAATAGTATTATTTTCGACTGTAGGAGACAAGATTTCCTGAGACAAAGAGTTATTGCTACTACTTGCAGAAGGCGTTGGTGAGCTGGGAATTGGTGGCGGCGGTTTAGTGAACATAACTGGAGGTAATGGAGGTGGTGGTGGACTACCGATACTGAATGAATTATATCCATTGTCATTGTTGTTAGTGTTACTATTATTATTGGCATTATTATTATTTTTGTTCTTATTCTTTTTCTTATTTTTTCTTTTCTTCGCATTGGTATTTTGAAAATTTTGATTCACAAAGGGCATATTATTATGATTTTGTTGTGCTTGACGCATCATTGGATTCACTTTTGTGCCTTGCTTATTGATATTGAAGCGAATGGGCTTGTTAAATAAGCTATTAGGCGCTTGATTAAAATTCGAATGAAAAAAACCACCAGAGCTATTGTTTGGATTCGAGTTCATTTGCATTTGCATTTGATTTTGTGCGTACTGCTGTATGTGAGCCATATAACTAGGCGCATTACTATTATTATTAAAATTTGGGGGCGGTGGTGGATGTGAGAAGAAATTCTTGGAGCCAAAATTATTATTAGATCCCATAAAAGATGGAGCAGGCAGAGGCTGCTGGATGTTACTGCTATTCTTATCCGAAGCCATTTTTAACAACACTTTCTAACTTTTTTCCGGAAAACACTCTTTTTTTGTAGACTATACCTAACTTACCTATAAAATATATATTAAGAAAGATTAGAAATGTTTTGAAATAAATTTTTTAAAAAGGAATGTTGAAAAACGTCATTGAAATCATCAAAATGTCAGAAATTTTTTATTTTCACTTTTTAATACCTTTCTCGATGATATTCCTAATATACTTCAATTTCTAGTTAATATTTGAGTATTTATAAACACAATTTAGATATTTTTGCTTAAAATAAAGCACGTTAAGTGAATTAAAAAAGGTTTTTAAAATTTTCAATTTTCCTTTTGACTTGTTTTTTCGAAAACTTTTTCGGTCACTTGAACGAATTCAAATAATTTTTTAACGGAAAAACTGAACGAAAAAATTATTTCATGAAATTATCAATGCATTGTCTCTCTGATCTCATTTGAATCTATATAAAAGCTATAAATATCATTTCATAGCATTTATAGTATAAGTAAAAAGTTCTAATTAAATACCTGAAAAATTTTTATAATATGCTCTTCATGAAAAGTTTCTGAATTATTGCGCGCGAAAATCAATAATAAACAAAAGATTTCCTTTATTTAAAATTTTAATTTATATTACACAAAAGAATGAGTTTTCAACGATTAGAAGTTCCATATGTTAATCTATCAACAAACTTCTATAGGAACGATCAGAATTTTTACAGGCAATACTATCATATCTACGAATCTCGATTAAAAGCAATTGGTGATCTCTTGAAGCAAAAAATATCTTCAAAATATGGTGAGTTTTAAATTATTCAAGCTCATACATTGTTAATTTACTGATTAATGCATATATTAGGCAACAAATATCCGATTAAAATGATTTCTGAGCTCACTGAAGAGAGTCATACTAAATGTTTTTTAATTGGCAATTTGTACAAGAATATGGTACTGAAACCAAGCATTTTGAGAGAAATAGCAGAAGAAAATCAATTAGCTCCGTTGCCTGTTCCTCAAGACTTCAATCAGAGCTCAGATGAATTAATACTTGAAGATAGTATTCAGCGAATAAAATTGACTGGGAAAATTAGTACAGCGGAACTTGTAACTGGGGCTGTTGTTGCTGTTTTAGGTATGTATGATTCACATTTAATTATCATAAATCTTAAAATACAATTTAAATAAATCAATATTTATTATTCCCCATAATTAAATATCTTAGGAAGAGATCGTAAGTTAAATCTCTTTATTACCTTCTTTTTGTGAATCTAACACATATCATTATTGAATTTGGTTTTCATTTACTCATTACTATTTTATTATTTTTGTGTTATCACTTGCACATACTTTTTTTGCACAGCTAAATTTTACCATTATTATTTGTTGAAAATTTGAAAATCACAAAATACTAATAAATTGTTGATAAATTTTTAGGATATAGTGAAGGAGCTGGTAGATTTGACGTCGAGAAGATGATTTTTCATGAATGTGGACCTGAGAAACCGCTCAAAATTATTGATAATTCACCTTTAGTCGTCTTCATAGCAGGAATTGACATGGCTAATATTGATGCACCAATATTACCTTTAGATCTTTTTCAACAATGGATTTATGGAAATCTAGAAATGTCAAGTCGTACAAATTTCGACCCAAAAAATGTTGTTCGTGTTGTAATAGCTGGAAATTCAACAAGAGCTTGTCCACCAAAAAAGCCTAAAAATGTGAATTCTATAAATTTAAGAATGATTGATACAAGAGGAATGGTTGAGAGTATAAGAAATTTTGATGAAGCTCTCTATCACTTGACTCAATCAGTTTCTGTTGATTTAATGCCTGGTGAATATGATCCAGCAAATTTAATGATGCCTCAACAGCCATTTCATCATTGTCTCTTTCCAAAAAGTTCAGTCAATCGTGGATTAACTGCTGTTCCAAATCCATATCAATTTCAAATTGAAGATCGTTTAATATTGGGCACATCAGGACAAAACATTAAAGATATAATGAAATTCTCGACTATGGACGATCCACTTGAATGCATGAAAAATACATTGCGATGGTCTCATTTAGCTCCAACTTGTCCTGATACTCTTCCGTGCTATCCTTATTATGAACAAGATCCATTTGTGATCGAAGAGTGTCCACATGTTTATTTTGCAGCATATGATTCTAATGTATTGCTCACTGAAATCTTTGAAAGTAAGTTTTATTTAATAATCCATTTATTTTGTTTAATATAATTTCTTTTATTTAAAAATAGATTCAAATGGTCAACGAACACGACTTGTTTGTATTCCATCATTTCAAAAATCTCATTCTATCGCAATTGTCAATTTGAATACACTTGAATGCGATGGTATGTCATTTTCAACTAAAATAGATTTAGAAGAGGAATAGTAAAATGCCATGATTAAATTATTGTTAAGTAAACATTTTGCATGAAATAAAATTTTGTTCATTTTTCTCAAAGCTAAACATCTCATTGTTTATAACTGTCAATAAAAAATTCAAATAACGTTCAGCCGTAAAAATGTGAATGCACGACCAAGTGTAAGCGACAAGCTCTTGAAAAATTATCAAAAGAAAAATTCATCTTCAATTAATTGTATTTATTACAAAGTTTAAGCAGAAAATTTAGTTTAATTCTCTTCTAAACACTCTAACTATTTCAAAAATGTCGGCAATGTCACCTGAATAGTAAGTATTTGTGTAAAAAAGTGTATATAAAAAATTTTCATCTTGCAATGATGACGACTCAGAAATTTTTATATTCGACTCTTATAAAAATACAAAAACTAAAAGAATAAAGAAATTGTGATAATATTGAGTAGTGTATTCTTTAATAAATTAAATAGTGTTTTGAAATATAATTAAAAAGTATTTGTGATACAAAATAAAAGTGTATACGGAAACTATGAGTCATTCGTGAAGGAAAAGTTTTAGTGAAAATTGAAATCATCAAACTCTTTGTTGTTGGAACTTTTCACCAATACACTTACACACGCGAATGAGCCGTAATATGAAGAGTAAGAGAGAGAGACAATCTGTGCAAAAGAAAGAAATAATTGCAGTATCGAGAAATAAAAAATTCATGCTCTCTTTTATCAGCTGCTTTAAACGATGATTATTAGTGATGAACAAAAACGAGTTCAATATACGATGATTGATTAATTATGACGCAATAAATCTAGACTTGGATCAAAGTTCTAGAAGAAACAAAATAAATAAGAAATATGAACAAAATACTTATCAAAATAATATTTTGGGAATTAAAAAATAATTTAGCAGCTATTTCCCCTTTATACGATAAATTAGTGATAATTTCTCACAACTCATTTATTTTAGAATGCATTATTTGCTTAGAACAAATACGATGATAATTCTTGAGTCATCAATGGGGCGTAATCAAAAATATTATACACATATTTTAAGAATTACGTTCTAGGAAGTATTTATAACATTTAAAAATATTCTCTTTTATTTATTTTAGTGATTATTTGTTTAAATTGCTTTTGATTGGCGATTCAGGAGTTGGAAAATCATGCTTATTGTTAAGATTTGCAGATGACACCTACACAGAAAGCTATATTAGTACTATTGGTGTTGACTTTAAAATCAGAACGATTGAGTTGGATGGAAAGACCATAAAACTTCAGGTAAATTATTTTATTAAAGAATTAAATAAAAATGAAATTCAACAAATGGATTTTTGGTATCATAGATTTGGGACACAGCGGGTCAAGAGAGATTTCGTACGATTACTTCCAGTTATTATCGTGGAGCTCATGGTATCATTGTAGTCTATGACTGCACGGATCAAGAATCATTTAACAATGTGAAACAATGGCTTGAGGAAATTGAGCGTTATGCATGTGAAAATGTAAATAAACTTTTGGTAGGCAACAAATGTGATCTTACGACAAAGAAAGTCGTAGATACTACGACAGCAACGGTTAGTATTTTATAAATATATATCGTGGTAAAAACAAATTACTAATAAATTAAATTATATCATTAGGAATATGCCAATCAACTTGGAATACCATTCCTTGAAACTTCAGCGAAAAATGCAACAAATGTCGAGCAGGCCTTTATGACGATGGCAGCCGAAATTAAAAATCGTGTTGGACCACCATCGAGTGCAACAGATACTGCGAGCAAAGTTAAAATTGATACTGGACGTCCCGTTGAAGGAAATAAGAGTGGATGTTGTTAAATATTTCGTCCTCTCATAATTATTTTATTTTATTCCTCATGCACCTATCAAATTTGTTTTCTGGTCCCTCCTTTGATTTTATATGCATGTATATCTTCCTTCTGTTTCAACAAATTTTTCTCCTCTCTTTCTTCTCATCTCTTCTTCTCCATTTGTTTTGTGTTTTCGAATTATCTAATTATTAGAAACATACATTATAATTTTTTCCCTCTAAAATGTGCACTTTTTTATGCATATAAAAGTGTTTTCATCTCTATGTGTATGTGACAAAGAAGATAATGAAGATGAGATAAAAATTTCATGCATGAACCAAAATTTAATAATCGAGAAGAACATTGTATTTTCTAAATACTTATGAAAATTTCTTTTTTCCTTCAACATACTACACAAACAAACATTTTTCTCTCTCTCTACTTATCTGAGTTGAGATGAAATTTCATACGAAGAAATTACTTTGTATTTTTTTCTGTCGATTTAGCTGATTAAACATTTGTATCTAAAGCAAAAATATGATGATTTTATTTAGCTTAGATTTTGGTTTTCTTTTTGTTCTTTCTGTTTTCCTGCACACACACAAACATACCAATCAGCAAAACCATTACTATTACTACTACCTAAAAATATTTAATATTAAAAAACACACAAAACCAATGTTTAAGATGTGAAATGATGGTGAAGAATTTTTGAGTATAAAAAAAAAACAATCCTTTTTTAAGGCGTTAGGCAAAAAGTTAAATATCTTTAATTACAGAAGAAAACAGCAACTGACGCGAATTATTAAAGTATAAAAAATGATTCCAATAAAGAAGTAAATTTATATTATGAGCATAAATAAATTAATTATTGCTTAGCGATTTATCAAAAAAATAAATTTTATGTTTTGTCTCGCTTATGGTTTCTTTTTTCTAATTGTATAGACAATTCTTTTTTCTCCAAAAAGTAATAAAAAAATTATTTGAAAAAATTACTAGAATTTTTTATTCTTAATCCATGCATGGTTGAGCTGCGTTGAAGAAATTGTTATTTACGTACTTGTGTCCAAGAATAAAAGTGTCATTGGTTCAAGAAGTGACAAAGGAAAAATATTTTATGTTATAAAAATTAAATTTTAATATTTTTGTTTATATATATGAAAAGGCTAAATGTTATGAGATTAAAAAGAAATGATTAGCCTACTTTTATCAACATTATTTGACACAAACAAATTCTTCTTCTTGTATCAACTTAAAAATCTCAACGGTTAAATAATTTTTGAATTATTTGACAAGTGTCGAATTCTTAAATTCTAAATATTAAATTCTTTTAAAAGAATTCTTCAATAGATCATAATTTAATTAGCTTACTATCCATTTACCGCTTGGTAAATCAATCTAATTTAAAAGAAATTTTCATTACTTACTTTGTTTTTCTTCCGTAATTTTAAATTTCCGAAAACTGTTAATCGAAACAAAAAAGAATGAAAACTCATAGCAATACTTGTTGTGAGAAAGCAGCGCAGTTCATTTACCTTATATTAATCTAATTGTCTAGTAGATAAACAATTGAATTTCTTTAAAGAATGTATTTTATAAATTTGAATAATTTTCTTTATTTTGTGATTTAAATGTCGTGAAAAATAATACTTTTAATAAAGAGAGACAAAGTGTTTATATATATCTTTTTATGCAAAGAAAATATGTTAGAAGAGAGAAATAAATTTTAGATCGCGATAGAAAATTCATTCAAAAAGTTATATACTAGTTTTTCTTTAAAATTCACATATTTAAGTACACAAAAAATGTCGATACGAGCCAAGTTCTTAGCGTGGGTTGATGTTTTAATGAGAGTAGCTCCTCTATTTTTGCTAGATGAAATATTAAAAATGAATTTATTCAATGAATATTCAAGTTCAACGCAATTAAAAAATTCAACAAATTTCGACATTATAAACGATACAATAGAAGAATCAAATACGCTAAATCAGACGGAAGCGATATTATCTAGCACATTCGATGTCTATACATTATCAATAACATTATTTAAATGTTTAATATTTCTAATAGGTAAGTGCACTGGAAGTGTAATAAAAAATTCTTTTTCACGAACAACCTTCGAACGAACAGCAGTGGAATATGAAAAAGATGATGATGATTTGTGTGTATATTTGAAGGAGAATATAAAGACAATACTAGTTAGTGCCATAATCATGACATCAACAACAACAAAGTTTTATATTATGCTAACATAATTCTATTGTCAATTCAGAAGTTAAGACTTGTTTTCGTTCAAGTATTTGCAAATCAAAAACCATTATTTTAGCGCACAAGAAGTGTATGTTATGGCATGAAAATGTATATAAAAGAGTGAGAAAGAAAAAATGTCAGGGTCAATTTATGTATTAAAAAATTAACTTTTAATTTTCTCTAACTCTACAAATTATAAACGTTTTAATTTATTCAATGTTAAATCAAAAATTGTTTTTCTACACTAGAAAATGATAAATTTGTTGCACCATGAAGAAAGAAGATGATATTTTAAGGTCAACATATGATAATGATATAAAATTAATTCTGCAGTAAAAACCGGCTTAAATACAAAATTGATTTTGTTACTAATTTGATTAAAAAAAAATTAGGGTTCGGAATTATGCAGATAAGAAGAAGAAGTATGCGCATAATTTTCTTTTTCTTATTCATTTTTGTATGGAAAAATCTTCTTCTTATCTGCATAATTCCGAACCCTAATAAAAATCTTAGACTAAGTAAGTGGTCATCATCATGTATATACACATTTATTTTATGTATAACTGAGTGAGTGAGTGACCTAGGCAATATTAAACATTTTATTTTTTTATGAATCATTGCCATCATCATCATCAACAAATTTGAACAAACAACCTTACAATTCTTTTTTTTTTCTTTCTTTTTATTTTCATTTCAGGTTGCTTCTGCTCATTAGCAATATTTATGTTATGGACACGACATTTAGTCATCATTTATATGTATGTAATATCAGTTGGACTAATTTTTCTATCATATTGGAGTAATGTATCAGCAATAGCTCTGCTAAAAGAAGAAAATCCAAGTTTGATTGAAGATATTTTAAATGTGAATATTCTAAGACTATCATCACCTGATGGAACGGCTGTTACTTTATTGCCACATTTCTTATTACAATATGTCATGGGAACTATTTTTGCATATATTCATCTCGGTCCAAAGCATGTTCATATTCAACGAATTCTTCCTTTTACATTTCTCATGCCATTGACATTGGCTATTTTGCCTATTCCATTGAATATTGTCAAACATGCACCGACATTTGCGGCAATTTTACCCTTGGTTCTTTCAAAAATAGCTATTTGGAGTGCTTCAATCGACATTTTCAAAACACTTATCAGCGGATATCGACATGCGGTCAGTTTTGCTGAAAACTTTGGACTTTCAGCGCTTGTTGAGAATGAATGGCAAAGATTAAATGTACCATGCGTTTTAAGAGCATTTTGGACAATCAGATTGCTTGAGCAGTTTGCATCACTTGCTTTATCACCAGAAGGTGAAGCACTTTCTTTCATGTTCACAATTCAAAAACTTTTAGTAAGTGGCTGTGAAACATTGATCGCATTGCTTGGAATGACAAGTATTATAAGCATGATCTGTCACTATCTTGGTGTGCTATTTCAAATGTTTCTCATGAGCGATGAAGATGAAGATAAATCAATTGGAACAGTTTCTGCCATTCTCTTCTATATTTTATCATTGCAAACGGGTTTAACAAATCTACAACCAGATAAACGATTTATACGCTTATGTCGAAATATGTGCTTACTTTTAACTGCACTTCTTCATTTTCTTCACAATATGGTGTCACCAATTCTAATGAGTTTGTCAGCATCTCATAATCCTTCAAGAAAAAGACATACAAGAGCATTACTTGTTTGTGCATTTCTTCTTATCTCGCCTGTCATTTTATTACTAATATTATGGTCACGACATCAGCCAAGCACATGGCTGTTAGCAGTCACAGTTTTTTCGATTGAAGTCGTTGTCAAAGTAAGTATAAAAATGCTTGACATTCAATGCCTATATTGAGCAATGTCATGATTTCTTTTTCGTTTTTTCTGTTTGTTTTTTTCAGGTTCTTGTAAGTCTCGCAACGTATACATTATTTTTGCTTGACGCACAACGTCAAACGTTCTGGGAAAGATTGGATGATTATATTTATTATATCAAGGCTTTCGGCAATAGCGTAGAGTTTTGCTTCGGGATATTTTTATTTTTCAACGGTGCATGGATTTTGATTTTTGAATCAGGTGAGACAATATGTTCTACAAAAGAAAATTATATAAAAAAATTGCACTTCATAAAATGACACATAGTGGTGAATGTGTACACTATAATTGTATTAACAACATTTATTCATGCTTCTAAACATTAATTTTAATATTCTGTCTCTAATAATTAATACTACCTATACCGGTCGTTGACTTAATGGCTCTCAAGTTCTATTTTACTCCTATAGTGCGCACATGTCGACCTTGTCCAATCGTTTAAATATTAATAACAACCTTCTCATATGTTACATTTTGCACTAATTTCCTCATCATCTTTTTAACAACTCATACTACTTTAGTTAGTTTATTTTTCTTCTATTATTTTTTATTTTAATTTTAATTTTTTATTTTTACTTTCTCCTTTTTTTCAAAAAACAAACAAAACAAAAAAATTGTTTCTGTACATAAATTAAAAACACCACAAAAAAAAAATCTTCTTGTATTTCTCTCTTGATACCTAAAAACAAAAAATACAAATCAAAAATTATGTGATTAAAAAACTAAAAGAAAATAACACTTTAGGTGGTTCAATTCGTGCGGTGATGCTTCTCATACATTCATATTTCAACATTTGGTGTGAAGCGAGAGCTGGATGGAGTGTATATATGAAAAGAAGAACGGCTGTTCAAAAAATTGCATCGTTGCCAGAGGCATCGAGTGAAGAACTTCAAAAGTTTGACGATGTCTGTGCAATTTGCTATCAAGAAATGACTTCAGCAAAAATTACTCGTTGTCGTCATTACTTCCATGGAGTTTGCTTGAGAAAATGGCTTTATGTTCAAGATAAGGTAAAATAAGATAAAATTTATTTAAATTCAAGTTGTTTACAAAATCTTTCTTCTTTGACAGTGTCCATTGTGCCATGAAATTGTTATAAATCAAGATTTGAAGACTGAAACAGAAAAGACGACCAACGAAGGTGCTGTTGAGCAAGCACAAGTTCCTGTAAGTTATTCATTCATTTAAAAGAAAAAAATTTTGTTTCACAAAAATAATTTTCGAAAATACATTTTTGAAATTTCGAAAATGTTCGAATTTCGAAAAGTATAAAAAATTTCAAATTTTATCGGACAAAATTTTAATGAACTTATTTTCCCCTGACAGAATCTTGAGAATTTACTTCCTCGTCGCACTGCACATACACCCTCGAGAAATATGCATCTTCATCATCAACCACATAGAGGGAGAAGTACATCAGAAAGAATCAAGTCACAGTTCAATTTCTAGCAATGCGACAAACAGTTCAAATCAAAATCCAAGTGGTAGTAATAATAGTGGTAGAATGATGGCTGGAAATTAAAGACAAAAAGAGGAGTCACACATATATGGATCAAATCCAACTCAAAAGCGCTAAACATAATATATTAAAAATAAAAAAAAATTCTGTGTTAATTTCATAGTCAATTGAGTGTGCTGCAAAAAGAGTTCTAAATGGATTGATAATATTCGGCACACACACTGTGGATGCTTGAAAGATAGATGTTTAAAGACAACAAAAAAAAAAAAAGTTGCAAAGTCAATGGAATGAATGTGATAGAAATTATTAATGAAATATTTTCCAACCTACTTCCCCCTTTTTCTCATTGATCTGAAATATTTTCTTCCAATCATTTTTTATCTTTTTTAATTCCTTTTTTTTGCATTTTCAATTTCGACATGAACACAATTTTATTTGAATTTAATTTTCATCAAATAATCTTGAGGTTGATAAGAGAGCCTGAAGTCGACTAAAAATTTGTATGTCAGTCCACTAAATTTAGTCGACTTAGCATATCATTTTTAGTCGATTTCAGGCTCTGGTTGATAATTTGTGAGTTATTCATAGATATCTATGATTATGTTTACATACTGACAAAATGTAAACAAAACAAGATTTGTAAATTTTATTTGGCATCGTATCTTTTTATTAACATCGTTTCAGATCAAACATAATGTTTTAATCGTTTGATTATTGTTTAATATTGTTAACTGGATAAGAATAACAATGGAAAAGAATGTTATTAAAAAGATATGACGAGAAAGAAAATTCGCAAATTTTATTTATTTACATTTTGTTAAGTAAACAAAGATGAAAATCATAGTAGACATAGAAGTCTATGAATAACATCTCTGTTCTTATAATTTAAAGTGTACCAAAAAAAGATGATCTTACAATAATCTTTTGATGATATTGAAATGCCTTAAAAGCTTATTGCAAGATTTAAGACATAATGTATGAAATACTATGCTTTTAACATTTATTGCACTTATGATGATCATTTATTGTATTTTTTGCACAATTACACATACATGTAGAATTTTCATTTATTAGAAAAACACATTTTACCATGTGATTCAGTATGAAATATGTTTTTATCATAATGTGCTTAAAATTACATTTACATATAACGAAACAACTGACTAAAAATACAAAAATGAAATAAAGTGAAAATTGGAGTAAAAATGTTTTTAAAATTAGTCTAAAAATATATGAAAGCGTTTAATTGCTTACTTTTACAGGTCATGTTGATAATTTATAGACAAAGCTTGTTATTTTGAGGTCAACAAAAAATATTATCATTGCTTTGCTCATGGCGTGAATATTTGTTTAATGATGATGATGTCATGAAAAATATTTTAATAACAATTTAATTTGCATAAAATTATAACAATGTTTTTGACAAACAAAATGTTTGATATAGAATTCAAAGGCTACTGGGCTGCGAAACAAATTTTTGAGTCAAATTTTTATTTCACCATAAAAACTTTTTCACCACAAAAGTTTTCCTCAGAAAAGTTCACCACATTTTCACCAAAAAGCTTTTCAAATAGTTACGCAATAATCAGTTAATCATTTTGTAAACAAACAATTAATTGAAGAAACAAATTTTTGCAAATTTCATCACAAATACTCATTAAAATGAATTGAAATAGGTAGAAATCGAAAGAATATTGAAAGAACTGTCTATATATAACATAGTAGAAGTGATACGGACAAAATCTTGAGCAAAAATAAGAAAGATAAAAATTTATAGTTTGGAATTGAATTTAATCACAAATACTAGTTAAATTGAATTGAAATTAATAGGAATCGAAAGAAAATTGAGTAAAAGGTCTTTATACAATATAGTAGAAGTGATTTAAACAGGATTTGAAGCAAAAATAATCAGCTAAACTTTTTGTAAACAAACAATTTAATTTTTGAAACAATTTTCGCAAATTTCTTCACAAATACTAGTTGAACTGAATTAAAATCGGTAGGAATTGAACGAAAATTATAAGAATTGTCTATATACAACATAATAGAAGTAATTTGAACTGGATTTCATGCAAAATAAAAAGAAATTTTTAACTTTGATTTAATTTAAAATTTTGATTCTTCAAAGTAAAATTTACAAACGCAAAAATTAAATGAAAAGAGAGAAGTGAAAAAAGGCATCAGGAAAAAAGTCAGCTTACAAATGTCAACAGCAGCATACTTAATTTTTAGATTCATTTGACTTTCAATTAAAAAAAGAGCGCTCACCCTCGGCATTCTTTAAAATTTTTATGAAAAAGCTACAAAATCATCAGAAATGAGATCGAGAGTGAGAGAAGAAAGAAATTTCTGTCAAAAGTGTTTGTGTAAAACATTTTTTTCGCACCTTTTTCTTCTCCACGCATAATGTTCGCACGTCATTTTTTTAATATAATATTTTCGCACATTTTCTTGATTCCATTCATATCTTTAAGGTATTTTATTCATTTTTCTCTTCCTACCTCATACCTACAGCCACACATTTTGTAATGTGATATTAGCGATAATTTCACGCAAGTAATATGAATGAAAAAAATGAACAAAAAAAAAAAATAGAGTGAGAAAAAGAAAGTAAAAGGAAACAGGAGGAATTTCATAAGAGAAGGTAAACGAACCCTCTTAAGTCATTTTCATTCATTCAACCTCATGCTGGCTTACGCACTTTTCATAGAGAACAAAAAAAAGGCGAAAAATAAAAAGGTTGCATGCAATTATACAATTTTTCGGTGACCTCATTCATGGCGTCCTTTTATCTGACGGCTTTTTTTTATTTACGACACATTTCCTGACCGTGTCATTTTGCCCTACCATCATCATGTTTGAGATGCAAATTGAAGCTATAAAAAATGTGTGTTGTTGTTTGTTTCAAGTGGGTGATTCAGTGAGTGTTGAAATCAAGGTGAAGATGTTCTGATTAATCTCAGCTTGGTAGCTTCCGACTTTTCGTTTATTTACCGTGGTATACCAATGGAATATAAACGGAAAGCGTAACGTATTTTTGGTTTCTTGAATTCATTCGAAATTTTAACCGTTAAAATTTAAAATTCAAAAATTTTTACTCTTTTTCGAAAAATATTTTGAATTTTCGAAAATGATTTTTGGCCCAGCTAAAAACTTCTGGTTTTCAATAAAAGAATTTTACTAAAGTCTAGAATTGTTTGCACTTATGGATTTTAGATTTATTTCCTTCTAAATTGTCTAATTTTGCAATAGAAAATTGTTGAAGAAATTTTTGCAAAATTTTTCATATGTTTTTGTTAACATTTTGTAAAAATGAAAATTTTATTAGAAAATCATTGAAAACTCGTAATATCTATCTTGAAATTGCAAGAATTTGTAAGAAAAAGGAACAATAAGTGTGAACTTAACGGATACAAATAGAATACAGGTGAAATTTTGTTTATTTAAATTTAATTTTAAGAAAATTGAATTTTCTTAGAAATAACAAAAATCTTAGTAATCATCGGTTAATCGAAGTGTATTATCCTTGAATTGGAATATACTTTCACATATTTTTGTGTGCATGACCTTTTCATCATATACACAATATAACATACATTCATCTCACTTAACTCAATCAATGTGAATGAGCATGGAAAATATGGCACGAATATGTAGCTTGCAGGAAAAGCATTCATCAATATTTGAGTGAATAGCCATGAAAAAACAGATCAACAGTTAAAATATCCTACCGATTGTCGTATGCTAAGCCATTCATGAAAGCTAAAATTCAATCTCACTCTTTTTTGTGCCATTTCGTATTTCACACATTCTTAAATATTCATATCATGTAAAAACAACACAATTTATCTTCAATTTAAAGAGTGAGAGTGAAAAAGAAGCGAAAGATATGTCCACAATGAAAAATTTATAGCGAATTGTCTTTACATTCACAGCCATGAATAATTTTTCCTCCTTACTCGCTTTTGGCATGAGCTTCACAGCAGGATTTAATATTACATGAGTTTTTGTTTTTATTAGAGTGAGAAGAGTGAGCAAACGGAAGAGGAAAAGAACGCTTGATTTTGATAGTGGGAAATTTTTTAAAACAAATCTTCATAATGGCACTCAAGTAAATTATTATGTGAAACAAGGGAAAGAAGAAGAAGGAAGTGTGCCTCTTTTAGAATATTTAATTTTTATGTTGTTTTATTTAGGATTTTCACTTTCTGTTTACAAATTTTATTTCTTTACTTTTTGAAACATTTTCATAGAAGTTTCAACTAAAATATCTTATCCCTTCTTTAATAGCATTGCAATAAAAATGTATTGATTTATAAACAAAGTTTAAAATTAATTCTATCATTATTTTGAATACTTTGATGTTCAACATAAAAATTTAAGTGTTTCTGTGCTCAGCACAAAAAATGTTTGAGTGGTTGAGTGTCCAGCATTAAGTGTTTGAGTGCTCAGCACTGTATTTGAAAGTTTCAATCAGAGCTCAAAATCGACTAAATTTAGTCGATTTAGCATATAATTTTTTAGTCGACTTTAGTCTCTGGTTTCAATTTTCAACAATGTACTGTTAAGCAAATTTTTAAAACCATTTTGAAATTTAGTTGTAACTAACTGAAATTCAACTAGTTTTAACTAATTAAAAATAAAGTTAAAGTTTTTTAGTCGATCAAATTTAATTGACTGGTTTTTCTTAAAAGTTAGTTGCGCTGTTTGACAATTAGTTGAAATTTTCAACTAAAAAATCAACTAAAAGTTAATTGAATTTTAGTTATTTGCAAAACGGTTTTGGTCTCTGCTTTTAAATACTTACATTCTGAGTAATTCAATGCTCAGTATAGTTTTTTGAGTGTTCTGATGCTTATCATTTAATGTTTGTATGTTTTATTGCCCAAATGTTTAAAAATGTTTTAGCAAAAATTAATTTGCATTTTCTTTTATTAAGTTAAAATCAAGGCAGGGATAGATCAAATTTTTCATTTTTCAAACTTTGCAAAAAATTTAAAGTTTTGTTGCAAAATATCTTGGAAATTAACAGAAAATTTCAATCATATTTTTTAATAAAAGCTTTCTAGTAAAAGCTAGTGCTCTAATTTTTTAATGTCAGTAGGCGAGTTTAAAATATAAAATTTTTTTGACCTGTACCTACCTTGGTTAAAACTTTTATTGCGAATAAATCAAATTGGATATTTTATTTATTTCTGACTTAAATACTTGTCTATATTTCGGAAGTAAAATTTGAAGACGCCCATAAAATGCACTTTAGCCTACTTGTCTATAATCTATGAAAAGTGAACAAAATTATTGTATTGTATCTTATCATTGTACCTTTTTTCTCAGTAATGATTACAATATTATAATTTAACAAATCCTACCTGTAATTGTTTATCAATATTTAGAATAAATTCAAATCAAAGCTTACTCAGTCGAAAGTCAATTTTACCTTAAAATCACTTAAAAATTGACAAAAAAAAAATAAACAAATTTCATTAATGAATAAAAAAACATTAACCTGAGACCTTTTTCTTCATCATTCATTTATTCTTTTTCATCAATAAAAGTCAATTGAAAAAAAAAAAAAACAAACTCAATTTAATGCAATAAAAGGAAATAAAGAAATATAAAGAAAATCCTTTGCTTTGCAATTCTAAAATTCAATTGCAGTGTCACAAAAATTTCCTCTTTTCTCTCTCCCAAACATAATTTCAATTTCTTTTTATCAAAAGTCACATGAATTGAATGGAAAGCAAGCAAGTAAGAGAAGAAAATTTTGTAATTGAATTTTATCGTTTCTCTTTCTCTGCTTTTTTGACAAAAGGCTTCAAGGATAAGAAAGAGCAGGAAATCGAAAGAAAATTGTGAGATCTACTAAAGGAAAATTTCTCTGTGAATGATGTGCAATGAATGATATATACAAGAGAGAAAGAGAGAGTGAGAGAGAAAACGACAGATAATTTATGATTAATCTACATCGGTTATTGAATTGAATAAACGTAAAAAAGAGAGAAAGAGAGAGTGAGTAACGCTACAGAGGAGGGTTTTGGAAAATTGCAATTTCCTCTGATGAAACATAAATTGGAATTTTTTTCTTTCCTATACTTTCTCTCCTTTACACACGGGCTTGTTCAAAAATTTAACATTCGTCAGCAACAGTTTTAAATTATTTATTTCTCGAAACTGAAATATCGTAAAATGAAAGTTAATATCCCATTCTTTAGTACTAATTAGTAATAAAATTTAAGATATTAACATTGAAGATTGAAGCTTTTGTGAAAAAGTTATAGCTGTCAATTTGAGATCGACTTTTTTACTTTCATTTATAACCGTTCAATCTATTTTAAATTAGACTTATATTTCCCCTTTTGTAAATGCAAATTTCAGTTGTATCGCCCTGACTTTTCTTTTCACTTTCGACTTTTTATATAAAAAGAGAGATTTTTACTGAATTTAATAGAAATAGGGTAAACGATCATTAGTTTCGACCCACCATAAGTATCGACCGTTTTTTAATTCGATGAATTTGTAATGAAAACTCACAAAATCTTAATATATTACTGTTGTAAACAATTAAATATGTAATTTGACAATTGTATAGCACTTCACTATAGATTATTAATCAGTATTTTACACAAAATTACCATTTTTCGTTTATTCTCCAGAACAAAAAAATTTCGCAATATTTTCAATCACTTAATTTTCACTTATTTACTTTCTTTTCTCTACTTTTATCAACACCACGATTTGAATTCAAGCTCAAACTTTATTATTCAGCACTTATTGATACATTTTAACCCGTTTATAAACACTAATTAAACTCAAGAATCGCCATTATAAGTCTCGACGCAGTTTCATCATAAGTTTCGACTCATTTTGTTTACAAAAATTCATCTGAAAATCGCGCAACAATTTTATTACCAACTGTAGCAAAACGCGTTCAAAATTTTCCCAATTTCAAAATTCTTAATTTCTTTTTATGAAAAGTGTTATCTTCTTAGTTACTTTTGCTGCATAAATAAAAAGGATACAAGTACAGTGGAGTGTTAACAGCTAGGTCGATACTTATGAAAAAATGGGTCGAAACTAATGATGAATGGATCGATACTTATAGTTGGCAATCAAATCGATATTGTGATTTAATGGCTTAATGTGAAGTGCTGAATAATGTTTCAAATGAAAGAAATTTAAAAGCTACATACAAAATTTCAAACAGAATTAAATTTAGCCAAATACTAAGTGAGATATAAACATTTGAATTTAAGAAATCGAAAAAGGGTCGAAACTTATGATTGTTTATCCTAAATAATTTTTAGAATTCAAACTCATAACACTTGAGTCTTACTTTTTTTAACAAACTAATTCGCACTGCTAAAGAAGCTACATTTTCGTTGCTGACAAATAATTTTTCGGAAAAATCCATTTAAAGTCAATTTTGCTCAGTACTAAAATTTCAATTTCTTCTCTCTTGTTTCTTAATCAATCTGCTTTAAACTTTCACTAATAAATGAATAAAACTTAAATAAACATTTTAAAGTTTAGTTTGTTTTGGAAATGTTTACATTTTGAAAAATCAAGTCAAAGTGGAGAAAGTATTAAAGAATAACTTGTAGAAACTTTGATTATTGATCAACAATGAGTTTATAAAGTCTTATTTGCTTTCAATATATTAAATTAAGACAAAATAAAGTAAAATATTAAGAAAATTGGTCATATTAATATGACCAAAATTCACATTTAATTTTCATGAATATAAATGTAAAATTTAATCAATTTTAAAGATTTTTGATTGATTTTAACTTACGTATAGTTATTTTATTCCAATTTGCAGTTTTAAATGACAAAAAAGTTCCTTAATTTTCAAGAGAATTTCCTAAAATTTGGGCAATTGACATTTGTTTACGTAAACAATTTAGTGAGCAACAAATTGAAATTCTATTTTCGCTGATTTTACTCAAACTAAAGCAATTCAATTCATGATTTCAACACAAAATGATTAATTATTCATCATTTAAGCTTTTAATACAATAAAAAATCATGTAAGAAGTGATTTAGAGAAATTGAAAATTTGAGCAACAATAACAAAAATTCCTGAATTTTTAGGACAAGCTCAAATACTATAGGTACGCCATACTATCATCATCAATATCTACTACTACTCTTTGCTGCTCTATTGCTGCGAATGAATGAATGAATGTCGATTATATGAGAACAAGGAAGAAGTCATCATTCATATTGAAGTAAATAGCGGAATGAGAAATTCCATTTTTTATCATTCATTCGGAGCATAGTCTGCAATTTATCATTATTATTTATTTATTATCCCTTCACAATTGCGGAGTATGTCACCTGGCATTATGTTGCTATATATGCTGTATGTATCATTTTACACAAAGCATATCGCCTTCTCCCTTACAACCATTATATTGAATCAAATTATGATTCTTTACATTTCTATCTCATTGAATTCTTTTATTATTTTTAAATCGAATGAATAATGAATGAGATTTTGATTTTTATTTATGATATTCGCAAAAAGAAACTCATAATTAAGAAGAAAAAGTATTTCTTATTTAATTTGATTGTATTCAAGCTTAAATAATTCTTGTTAATTTTAGAAATGAATTTTGCTTTTTATAACGTATATTAATTATTTGAATTCAGTTGATATTCCCCTAAAAAATTTAAAAGCAGTTCAAGGGGAAAATAACTGATGAAACTAATTGTAAACAAAATTGAATTTTCCGGTTCTTATACTACTAGGAATACAATAATATGACACTAAAGAAATATTTTAAATACATCATAAGAGCCAAGAGGCTAGAATTGTTGAGAAAATCTGAACAAAATTTTTCTTTCTTCATTTTCGTCAGAGTTATTTTCCCCTTGAAGAAGTTTTGTTATTGTTTTATGAGTCAATATTTCTCTTCAATTTCAGCCTTATTAATATTAAAATAAAGCTTAAAATCTGCAGAATCAACTTCAATATTCTCTGTATAAGTTGTGAAAAGTTTCAAGCGCAACAAAAAGAATTTTTATATGACAAATTAAGGTTCCATCTTTTTTTGGTAAATAACTTGTTTTAGAAGTAAAATAGTGATTAAAAACAAATGAAATCAAATAATACGAGCTTTATTTGATCAAATTAATGTATCATATTGACAACAAATAGGAAGAAAGTGAAAAATTTTGTGAGATAAACAAAATTATTTTTTGTTTGGAAAAATGCATTTTTGGTAAGAATTCACCATTAATTTTCAAATATTTTGACTTAAATACCTTCATTGGAACATAAAACATCTAATTGCATCAATAATTTGTTAGTTTTGTCATCATTTTAATTAGAAATTTAATCAAAATAAAAAATTGGTCTATTTAGGTTTCTTAACGCTATAAATAATAAAGAATCGCCATAAAAAAGAATTAAAATTAGTATTCAATGATTTATCATCGCTTATTTACTATCATAAGTTGAAATTGTGTTCATTTAAATGCTACAAATCCTAAATTTGTTTTCATTTCTTTCATTTCATAAAACATTAAAGTTTAACTTCAATTTAAACAAACTTATTAATAGTAGTCAAAAAAGACCTGAGGCAAGCATGTTTTCTAAGCAAATAAATTAACTTTATTATTATGTTTCCGAGCTCTTTAGCAAAAATTAATAATTTAAATCATAGAAAAATTTAATCTAGGAAAAACAACATTAAATTGAGCACGTGAACAAAAATACAAAAGCAAACATTACCCCAATTAAAAATTATTTCATAATCAAAATAAAAACTTTTTTCCTCACAAAAAAACTCATTACAGCTCTCAAAAAATTAAAATTTTCAAATGAAAAAACATGACTGAAGACTTCATGCATAATTCAATAAACATAATAATTCTGATTGCACTCGAGTGCAATTATATGAAAAAAAGAGGACAAATAAAGAGAGAGAATTCTCTTTGGTAATTTAACTTTATTCGGATCATTGTGTCACAAAATGAATGTTAAACATTTTTTGTATCTATTTCAATATTGTAGTTGTCTGTGATTTTTCTTTTTTCGTTTGCTTCCATTTAGTTCTTGTTAAGAATTAAGTGCTTTATAAAAAACAAATTTTTTAGTTTTCTAGTGTTGAGCACTCAATTTATTTTAGTTGAATATAAAGTAAGTCATAATAATAAGTAAGTATGAGCCAAATCCTGGTAAATTCACTCAAATGTTAGAGAATTCTCAAAAGTCTTGGAAAAAGCTACTACGATTTTTCGAAATTTGTTAATAACCCATTCGAAAAGTTAACGGTTATTTTATTCAAAATTTGAATTTGAACTAGTGCATTTTGATACAAAAAATTTCAAATTTTCTTTGAGGAAAACGCGTTAAAATTTTTATTTTACTGTTTTTGCTTTAAATTTGATTATTTTAGCATTTTAAATCTTTCTTGATTGAATATAGTAAATAAAATAAACTGCATTTGTAAATTTCTTCGAAATTACAATCTTTGTAACGAACTTTTAACAGAAAATTAAGGAAATGACAAGCAGACGGAATTCAAATTAAGGGCTAAATAGCATATTTTAGCTTATTATTAATGTTCTACAATGTAAGATCTTGTTATTAAATTAAATTTGCATTTCTTTCACATCATTTTAGCTTTAAAACTATAATTACTTTGTTTTTATTTCAAAAATATTTTTCGAAATTAGTTTCGAAAATTTCGAAAATTAAATTTGAAATTTAAAATTAACGGTCAAAATTTCAAGTGACACTACTAAGAGCTAAATAACAACGTTACAAGTACTAGTAAATTTAATTTAATTGAAAACAATTTGAATCTCTTTCTTACTGAATAATAGTCAAAGCAAAACTATATAAAAATCCTTTCCAATTTCATCTTACAGCGGTGGATTTTCTTTTTTCATCTGTATGATGATAGTAAAAGAGAAAAAGAAAATTTGAATTCGAGTGATTTTAAATTTAAATTGAAATTCATTTTCACTTTTTATGCAGTTCAAAGCAAAAAGAAAGAAAAGAAAGAAGTACCATACTTGAAATGAAATGAGATAAAAAGTCATTCATGCTGCAAGAGTAAAGAGATTCTTAATATTGAACAAAATAAAGGAAAATATGAAAATTTGCTTTCTCGTTTTTATATTCTTTGATTCTTATATTGTCCTCATAACTGTCGTTGTTTGTCGTTGAGTGTTAGGAAAAAAAGAAAGGAGTGAATTTCATTTATTTAATAAACCCTAGAAGGAAGCATTTTTTTACATAGTTTCTTTTTCACTCGTTTACAGTAGGGTTTCTGGAAAACAGTATCTTCAATAAAGCAGCTGTTACTGTTTTAAATTTTCATGAAAACAGCTGTAAACAACTGTTATTACTGTTATTTTGTATTTACGTCTATATCTCAACTTCTAAATTGACTCATTTCAATGCAAACTCTCCAATTATTCTTTATTTAGTCAAAATATATTTCATTTTGTAAACAAAGACAAGAAAACTATAAAAAGTGAAAAGAGCAATTCTGTGATTCAAAAAAATTATGTGACTTTCCATAGAACTCAAAATTCTCTTTTATTACTGATTCTAATTGAATGAAACTGTTAGGATAATTCAATGATCAACAGTTTTACTATTATTTGGTATTTATTTGCTCCTACAAGTCTTCTATTTCGCTATTATTACAATTCTATGAGCGTTACTAATCTTACAAAAATGACATTTTTGAAAATTTACAAAATAGAAACTCAAATTTTAGCCTAATTACTTAAGTAATCTTCATAAAACTGCTCAAGATCAATAGAACATCATTTCATAGACGTTATAGGCTAGTTTAGTGTACAGAATAAGAGAAATTTCATTTAAAGATGGCGCTTCTATTAAAATTCAAATTTGAAATGACCGTTAAATTAGACTTAAAGCAGATACAATTGAAAGTAAACGAGTAAGAAAATTTGTCAATTTTATAATGTCAATTTGATGTTTTTAATTACATAAAAAACTTCAAAGAAGATTTTTTAAAAAAATTTTTATGATAAAATTTGTTTTAAAAAAGTCCATTAGAACCAGTAAAAACCAGCAGTTATCCAGTTTTAACCAAAAAACTGTTAAACTGTTACTGTTAAACAGTTTTCAGAAAAGCTACTTTACAGCTTCTGTTATTTGTGCACAATTACTATTTCAGTGAACACAAAATTTCATAAAAATGGCGAGAACGAGAGCGAGAGCAAAAAAAGTTTAATATTAAAAATGCAATAATGCACACAGCACAATAATGAGATTTAAAAAATGCAATAATCTGCCATTGTGAGTTCACCTACACTTTAATCAATTTCCTTTATCCTACTTACTGGACATTAAGCAATATACAACAATCGCCTTAAGCGGATTATGATTAAAAGAAAAGTAGTCTGAAAGATAGGTAAAAGATGCAATTTGTTGTCGTCGTCGTCACTTTATGCATGAGTGATTCTCAATATTGTCATTTAACTCTCTACAGCAGTAGCACCAGAGTGTCTGAAGTAGCATTCAGCTTCAAGTAAATTTCATTCTCTTCTTCTCTTTTCATTATATTCACAATCGCGCTTATTGCGAGGGAGCTTTCTAAAAATTGATTTTGCATAGCAATTTCTGTTTATGCTTCAAAGCGCCCCGAAGTGCTTTTTTAATATTCACATCTTACGTACAAAGCTTCTTCTTTTTTTGCCTTTTTCTTATTCTTTTTTCTCTCATATACATGTACTCGTTCATTCGCATTTTTATTGATAATCAGGCTTGGGGTTTTTCACGGATTTGTAAAGTTAATTGACTTTTGATACTTTATAATGTGTATGAGATTTAAAGGATTTTCGAAAAATAAATTTTAACCGTTAGATTTTAAATAATAAATAAATCTGTTTTGTTTATATAAACAAATCATGGTGAGAAGCATAAACATTTTAAAAGTTTATTCTTTTAAAATTTTAAAGTTTAAAGTGAATAACTACCGTCTTCTCTCGAATATAAGAAAATTTCCTTGTATTAAAACACAAGGAAATTTTTCCTTTTATTTGAATTTTCGAAATTAATTTTGTATGGATTTTAGGATGAAAATGACTGAAATTCGAAGTCGTTAGAATACAAGAATATATGCTGATATTCGAGGGAAGACGGTAATTATAGAGTCTGATACAGTTTCACAATCAATTGAATTTCAACTAAATTCTAGTCAATTAGTGGTTTATTTTTAGTAAATAAAAATTAGTTGAATTTTAGCTAGTTTCAGCTAAAAATTGAAACGATTTCGGATTTTGGTCAATTCTGTATATATTTCTGTCTAGAACGACAAGAGATTGATACATTTCTCAATAATAAATGAATTGACCATTACTAAGATGTACTGTTACTAAGCGAACTCGCAAAAATGAACACTGAATCAATGACTTTTGTAAATATTTAATTTCGGTCTTATAAAGTATTAATTTAAACAAATTCTATCATAAACGATATCCGTGTAACGTTATTTAGGTTTTTCTAAAAATAAACAGATTATCACTGGTTCTAGCATCATTAATAAAATATTCTTATATTTTTAACGTGTTTCTTCTTACTCAGTGAGAAATTTAGTCCGGAATTTTTTAATATTTTCTCCGATCGGGAATAAATGTAATCCGGCGGCTGTCCTATCCGGCCAAATTTTCATAAAAAAACTATCTTTTTTCGGAATTTTCAAATTTTTTCTAATATTCGGAATCCGGCCGCTGTCCTTCAAAACAAAATTTTTCTCACTGGGTAGCAACATTAATAAAATATTCTTACATTTCAAACGTGTTTCTTCCTGTCCAGTGAGAAATTTAGTCCGGATATTTAAATTTAAATCCTAGTAAATTTAGTTCTAAATTCTAACTGAGAATTATAATTCTAAATTTTTTAAATTAAATTAAAGAGGTTCTCAGACAAGTTACAGAGGGAAATTTTAAATATTTCCGTTCCGTTACAAATAACATGAAAACAGTCTTAATTCAAGCAGTGTAAAATAGTTAATGTTCGGTTTAATCCATGATACTGTACAAAACCTACAAATTAGTTTTCATGTTTCCAACAATTATAAAGAAAACATAGAAAATAAACAAAAGTTAAAATTAACACTTAAATTGTTTGTCATTCAATCAACTTGTTGCATCTAAATCACCTCTCACATTTCATCTTTAATCTTCTCATTCCAATTTCCACATTCTGACAAAATGAATCGTCATTGAAATAAAATCCTAAATATTCGCATATCAGGCAAGAGATTTCCCTTCATTCTCAATTTAAAATTCTTTAATAATGTAAATTGCTGCCACCGATGAAGATAGCTTTCACAAGCAGTGCTCAAAGAAAGAGAAAATTTAAATTTTAAGGAGTAAAATCTCGGGGAAAATTCAATTCAATGCTTCAACTGCCTCGCACATGCAATCATATTTTCGTTCTCGTCTATTCATTTAGTAGAAGAAGAAGTAAAAACAACCCTCTTGCCATCATTTCCAAGAATAAACTGAAAAAGAGTTTCATACATTTTCCAATAATACTTGAAAAGGGAAATTTTTTGCATTTCCAGGGGAAATTTCCAAGGGATAAATTTTTCTGTTGTTGTAAGTTTTTCTTTCACACAATTCTATTTGTACTTGTATAAGTAACAAAGTAAGTGGTAAAGGGTGAATTCACTTTCATTTTTATCGTCATTGTTAGAGAAAAAATTGAAATTTTTCTACTTATATCAAGTCAATGTAGTGTGGAGAGAGCATCATGTGTTGGAAATAATTATTTTTATTTTGACTTAAAGTTCAAGAATTTATTTTAATTCTCAATAAATTTCTATCAAGCTCATTTCAGCTGTCGATTTCAGAATAACTGAATGAAATTTTGACTAAATTCTAATATAAATAATTCTCGCCTAGACTTGTCAGAAAAACAGCTGATAACAGCTTGTCATGTGGCGATCAACAAGGTCTGAAAAATATCTCGCCTAGCTTCGCCCGTGGGCAATGAAAATCAATTGAATTTCTGGTTATAATAGATTTCACTGTAAAGTGAAAGGTTTTATTATTAAAGTCGATTATTATCGAGTAACCAAAAATACTTTATGTTTCCGTCTATATGCCTTTAGCATGCTACGGCAAGCAAACGGAAAGTTGTAACATATTTCTTACAAAAACTTGTATTTTAACTGCGACCTTTTCGCGACAGAGTTTTCACTTATAATACGGTTTGCAAACCGAAATGAACGAAAGTCGAAAAAGCGTCGCATTATAAATTTGAATTCTATATTTCAGTTACAATTTCGTTATCACAGTTGATTTTACTGTTATTACAAAATTTTCACTAGTTTTCTGAAAATTAAATAGAACTTGACCAAATTTCCTTTTTTAATACATTTTTATTCTAGTTACTTGCTCTAAGTTCGAGTTGAGTAGGGAAATATCAATTTTGAATAAAGTTTCTTGAGATTTTAAAGATGTCGCTTCAATCGAAATTTAAATTTCAAATTACCGTTAATTTAAAGTAATTAAAAATACTTTAAGAGTTGACTAAGCACGAAAATTTGATGCTTTTACGGTATTACAAGTATTACAAGTTTTTAGCGTTCAACATTATACAGATAAGAAGAAGAAAATTATGCGCATAATTCTTCTTATCTGTATAATCCCAAACGCTACTTTTTTTTAAAAAATTTTGAAATTTTTTAAAATAGTTTTTGTTTGAGAAAAATCCGTTAAAAATAGCTTCATAAAACAGCTATTTATTGTTTTTAATTTTTTACCAAAAAATTTTGTGTTTTGCTGTTACTATTTAACAGTAATGAAAAACCTTTAAAATTTCTATCAAGCTCATTTCACCTGTCGATTTCAGATTAAATTTTAAAATAAATAACTCTCACCGCTTTTGCTTCTCAATTAATCTAAACTTGATATCGCAAGAGTATAAAAAATAAATTCTATTGAGCATTGCCTATGACATATTTCAAAAATTTTGCCAATTAAGAGCTCTACGGCACGAACTCTATTCATACAATAGCGAGAGAGAGAAAAGATTTTTCTCATTCACGGATTTTGATTTGATTTTTAGATAGCAAAAGTTTTGTGAATTATTGATGAACCTTTATAACTGCAATTTAGTAGAAAATTGAAAAGTCAATTAAGAGAACTTTGCAAATATTTTTCTTAATTGAGAACATTCAATAATTATTTGTCGTTAAATTTTATCATGAAAAATACTTTTCAATAACCATTTTTGATGAAACCAATAAACATTTAGAAGCGCGGCACTAATGATAGAAAATTTTCATGCACTCTTCAGCTGCTGCTGCTGCTTGTTCTGAAATTTCAATTTTCAAGGCAATATCTATTCAAATATTGCTCTCCTGCCACATTCAATTCAATTGCTCTCTCCATATTTGTATTCCATTAATACTAATGGTTATTCAACTTCACTCGCTCGCAACAATTTTAATTTTCCTTGATATCAATACGCATTTCAATTTCATGTATTTATTGATGAGTAATTATGATTATTAAGTATTAAATTGTTTACCCTCGCTTATATACTCGCATTGCGGTCACATCGTATTAGAATTAATGACGTTGCTGCATTAATTTAATGAATCGATTCATCGTCAATACACGCGTTTTAAAGATTAATTTTTAATTTTAGAATGAAATAAATAGAAATTTTTAATAGTTTATATTTTTACATCAACTTGTAAAGTTTTCATTTATTAAATTATTAAAGAAATTGCAATTTACCCAGTGAGAAATATTTTTTTCAGTTGGAGTCTACTTGCCCGTTCTTCGTCTAGTCCGGATATTAAGAAAAGATCCAGTCAATATTAGGAAAAATTAGAAAATTCCGGACTGAATTTCTCACTGGGTAGACATTTTTTTGCGCATTTTTGTATAGAAAATTCAGTTTTTAAGTTCACTTTGGTTGTTCAGTTGACGGAATAAAAACTCGAAAACTGCAACAGCTAGAAACTTCCGATTTTTTGCGTTTAATTTGTGCTATCGAATTTTCGACTCGTCGGTTATTTTGAATTCTCTTGTTGATCGTTAAACTAGGAAAAATATGAATCAAAATTTTAAAATTACAAAATGTAAACAAAAATCTTTTTCCATGTCTACTAAGATTTTTTCCGAGGGGTAACAGCTTTTATGAAATAATTTTATTTTTGTTATCTTTCGTAAATTCAAACCAAAATTTTCAGTTATTTTTATTAACAAGAAGAAAAAATTTCGGTTATTTTTAAAAAATTTATGAAATTTTTGTCACATTTCTGATCTTGATTGCACATTTTCTATTCTTCTTTTGTTTTTGTTTACATTTTGAATTGAAAAAATTTTCTCGATTTTTTTTAGCGACGCATCTTTTTTAATTTGAATTTGACTTGACCGTTATTTTTAGTTAGTAATAAAATGTATTAATAAAGAATTATGAATTATTTCAATTTCAATATTTTAAACTTAAAAACAATGAAAGACTCCTTTAATGTGAATTTAAATTACTGAATTATTTCAGAAGACTTCACAGTTCTTTTTATTTGTTTTAATCAATTTAATTTAAATGAAGCTTTTGATTATAGAAACAAATCTGTTAACTCTGTAATCTGTTAATAAACACTGATCTGCAGCACAAAAATGCGCTTAAGTACACCGTTCTGCAATATGCGTACTTTCTGTATCATATTTTAAGTCATTAATGAAATTGAATTTGAACATATTTTTATTTTGATGACGAAATCGAGTCATTTATTTGCAAAAAACCATTGTCAATGTCTGCTCAGATTTCATCCTGTTTTTCTTCACAAATTGATGTCGCTGACCTTATATACATTTAATTCAATTTCCTTTCAGAGTATCATCTCTTTATCTAACTTACCTTGATATTTTCAATATATGTAATGCTTTTTGATATAAAAGTCAATAGAAAGCCACAATAATGAGCTCGAAATATCGAATGAAAAGAAAGAAAAGAATATGTTGCTCTCATGAGAGAATAAGCAAGTCCAATTCACTTGATTTGACAAATAACGATACAACTTTTTCTTCTCAAGAGCATGATACACATTTTTTTCGTTATCAGAACATTAAAATGCAAATAAAGCATTTTGCCAGAAAATTTTCTCCTCAATCTCGACAAAAAAGAGAGAAAGTGAAGTGAATTTGTGACAAAATCTACATCTGAAGCTTACAAGTGAGCGCAAAAGCAATTTCTTCTTTTTTCCAAGAGTGTTATTATTGAAGTATTTCCTGATAAGAGTTAAATAAAAAAAAAAGAAAAGGCAAAAGAGACTTCTTTTTTTGTTTCGGTTTTTTATTACTCTTTCTTTTGAATATTTTTCTCTCCATTTGATGTTGGTAGAGAATCGAGAGCAGCAGCAGTAGCAACAAAAAAAGTTAGCAATGGAGTATATAGAGTGCGAGTGGAAAAGAAATTGATGAAAGTTACTACCACGGGTCAGTTGTTTTTAGCGCATTTTTTTCACACTGATTATTGACATTGCCGATTACAAAATAAAAGAATTAGGGTAAGCGTTCCTAATTTTTGGTGTATCCTAATTTTTGATCGATTCACCTATTTATGAATTCATTATGAAATCTTTGACATTTCATAGAATTATCGATTAAACTTGATTAAGAATGAAATTTAAACACTCACTAATACTTTATTGTGACTATTAGAATAATATTTTGAAAGAAATATTCATTTTAATTTATTTTCCAAAAAACAGAAAATTTTTAAGGATTTTATTTTCAATATTTATCACTCCGCTAATGACTTTAAGATTTGTAGTATATCACCAAAAACACTATAAAACACTTTTTATCATCACTTTACACATCTTAATCTGCTAAATTAAATTGCAAATTAAAATCCGAATTTTTGTTGTATTTTCTGCTTAATTTTTGGTGTATTTGTTTACAAAAATTTTGTTAAAACAAACGACAATCGCGCTCGGTCAAAAATGTGAAACGCGTTCAAAAATGTTAGAAAAAAATAAATGGAAATTTTTTCTATTTAGAAGCGTTTTAAATATAATAAATCATGTATACATTGACTAGTAAACAATAAAATAAAAAAATATTACGTCTATATTGTGTTTAAAAAGAATTTTTGATGGATTTAAAATGTAAACAAATAAACCAAAAATTAGGATTGATAGCCCAAAAATTAAGACGGTTAAAACTTGTTGAATTGTGATAAAACTATTTATCCGTAAGTCGCTAGCTATGCATTTAATGAAAGATGCCGAAATTCTACATTTAAATCTTTAATCAGAATAGAAATCATGTGAGTAGTTAATAAAATATTTGTGTTTTATTTTGTTTTTACGAAAAGCAATCAAAAATTAGGAACGTTTACTCTAGATCAAGCTTTTAGTTTATTTTCTTAATCAAAATTGAATATGACAAATTTTAATTTAAAGCTCTTGAAATCGATCTATTAGGAACTTATGTGAGTTGTAAACGACTCATAAATAAAAACATCATTATGATAGTTTTCGATTCGTCCGAATATTTCATAAATTGTAGTTCCAGCATTCATTGTCGACTCGCGTAGAGACTGAAGCCTTGTGTTGAATGAAAGAATCATGAATGCTTAAACCTACTAGATTTCATTTTCATGACACAAAATGCTCATACATTTTTAGGCAGCCCAGCGAAACTATGAGTCGTTGGAATGTGATTGATAGCTCATTAGAAAGCTCTTGTTATTTACAATCAGTGCCTAAAATCTCGTAAATTAATTCTAAATAGTTTTAGAAAAAACTCTAAATCTTTATTTTTCGGGCTGCCATCTCTGCTATAAATGTGTTTAAAAAACTTGTTGAGCTATAAATAACGGCCGAGTTAAATTCAAATTGAAAAAGATGCAAAAAATCTTAGTAATCGACGCAAAAAATTTTTGTTTACAATTTTCAATTTGAAAATTTAATTTCATAATTTCACAATTCCTGCAATAAGTGACAGAAAGGTACCTAAGCGGCGAACCAATAACTCGATAGTACAAATCAAATGCAAAAATCCTTAAGCCTCTAGCTATTTTAGTTTTCAAGATCTCAGCCGGCCAGCCAAACAAAGTGAATACATAAGCTGCATTTTCTATACAAAAATGAAAATTGTGTCGAGGAAAAAAGGATTCGGCAGAGATTTGTGAATAAAGATAGGAACAGAAAGAGAAGAAGAAAATTTGTTTTTATGCACAGAGTAGCAAAACCATTCCCTTACTAGTATGATTGGCTCTTTTTTTCGCTAATGATCGAGAAAAAGATGTAACTTTGATAGATTGGTTATTGAGCTTGATTGTTTTTTTTTGTTCAAATGTGTAGAAGTTTTAAAAACAATTTTGCTCACTCAACTGCGTCATTATCTTTTTTTGGTCTGTTTGTTTTTCAGTTTGAAGCATTATTTCCACTTTCCAGACAATCTACAAACCTTCAATAACTATAATACCGATTTATCAAAGGCATTGTGAAAGCGTTCAATTTGATATTTCAAATTCATTGTTATACCTTCATATGTATGAATGTAAATGGTAGAAGGCGAGACATTCAAGCAAAATAAAAAAAAAGTATTAAAGCACTTTGACACTTTTCACAGAAAACGCTTCAATGAATCTATCGAGAGCCTCTTACCATATCCTTTTCTCTGCTTTCTTCATTCCATTTTCATTCTTTGATAACTCAATGTGCATATACATACCCATACACGTATCAAAATCGATTCTTCAAATGAACATAAAAAGATAAAACTTTAAAGAATTTTCTTGTGATGACTTTAAATGTTAAAGAAAATTTTTACAGCTATCTTTTTTATGTTTAAATTGTACAAATTAATTAGCTAGCAAAAAAAAAAAATAAACATACTCATGAGAGCGTGGGAGCTTAAAAATTAATTTTCTCTTTTTCCTTCTAATTATTTAAATTTTTCTTATTACTTCTTGATGCTTCTGTTTTACCTTCAAGCAGTAACTTGCTTGTGTGATAATTACGCAATTTTTTATATTTAACTTTAGGAAATTATAGACTTTTTTTGGAAGTAAGATCAAAATAAACATTTTAAACATTTTTTTACAACACTTTTCTTAACTTACTTTCTTGTCTGTCTGTCTGTCTTTTATGGTGAACTTATTTTGTAACTCAATTTTTCACCCACTTTTCGGCTAGCTTAAGCTCTGAAATTTTATATCTAGCTCAGAAACCGATGACAATGCATTCTTATATGCTTTTTATTATGAATTAAGCAATATTTTGAATAATATTTGCAAAAGTAAAATTTCCAATAGAAAATTAGTTCTAGAAAGTTCCGTTGGTGGTGCTGCGATCGTTTTGATTAATTTGTTGCGCAACAAAAATTTAAATCTTCAAAAAACCGTTGACAATTGTCGAATTAAATTTAACAGAATTATTATACTGTTTCTTATGACACTATTCAGAGTTGTAAAAGTAGAATCTATTTTGTTGATTTTAGCCAAATGGCAACTGTAACTATTGGCTACTGACTACGGACCAGTAGTTTAACAACTCTGGCACAATTTTGTTATCCCAATGCGAGCGGAAATCATACTTCTTAAGTAACTCGACTGTAGGGCAGGCATATCAGGTTGAACTGCGCTCATCGATTGACAAAGACAAATAACTTACAACATTGATTTATCACGTTAAATATTTGACAATAGGGTAAATAAGAATGTTCTAATGTAGGCTAGAAAAATTAATTTCTTCTTTTTAGTTGATGAGAAAAAAGTTGTTTTTTTAATTGTAATTTTTCTATTATTTCTTCAATAACTCTTTCTTTCTTCTTTTCTTATCAAAATGTAAAAAAACTTTCTCTATGAAAATTTATCACCACGAGTTGAGAACAAAGAGAGAAAGAATGAGAAAAACATTTAATTTGAAGAATTAATGATTATTTTCCACCTACTTACATTCTAGTCGCTTTTTTCCCTTTTACATTTATCTTCCATTTAAATATTTTCATTTGAAACATTTACATTATCAGCTAATTATTGTTATTATATGTTCAACACCATTTTATTATGTTAATAGGTAGGAATGGAATGAACATACTTGGAGTGATCATTAAGAGTTATAATTGTAGCTGATTAAAGATGAGAATTTTGTAACGATGAGAACTCAATTCACAGGAAATCATTATGAATAAAATATATGAGAGTTTGAGAGAGCTGCTCAAAGCGGTTTATATGTTGATCTGAAAATTCTTTTTCATAAAATTTCTATTATAGAATTCAATGAATGAACGATTTCACGTATTATATAATTTATGTAATAAATCAATATTAATGTCATAACATTTTACATTTATTGAATTCATAAATTTTCTAGCAAGCTTTAACTTAAAACTAGAAATTAATCAGTACATTTGCATCGTATTTGATTAAAGCGAAGTTTTGGTATTACAGATCAGTGTCTATTAACAAAAGTAATAAATTATTGTCTTCTTAATGCTCAGAATTGAAAAGCTTTCAAATTTTCTTTTCCTTTAATTTTTACATAAAATCCTGTTCAAAACACTTCCACTACATTGTATACAAATGATTCACTTAATTTTCGTTCGATTTGTACCAATTTCAATTTATTTCAACGAGTATTTGTGATAAAATTTACGAAAATTTACTTCACGAATTAAATTGTTTGTTTACAAAAAGTTTAGCTGAATCAGCTGAATATTGCTTAATAAATTGAAAAAGAATTAATGGTGAAAAACTTTTGTGGTGAAAAAATTTAGTGGTGAAAAATTTGGCTAAAGTATAGTTACCTGGCCCAGTGAAATTTCACTTCCAAAACATGTTTTTTAGGTAATTTTGGGTCGCTCATTACGAATCTGGAAGAATTTTTTGGCGCTCTCGTTCCTATCAAAAGTTATCGCCATTTTAAAATTTACATTTTTGTTTACTTTTAAAAAATTTGATTTTAATCGTTAAATTTAACGGAAAAAACAATCTTTTATTTCAAATACAGTGGCAGTTCGCTAAAAACTTCTTAAAGGGAACAAATTTTTGTGTTAAAACTTAATAGAATATGTAAACTAAACGTGATTTGTGGAAAACAAGTAACAATTCAAACATCCATGACATGCATGACATAAATTACCAATTTTCACATTTCAACATGTTCTCATAAAATGTTGTTCATCAATTTAGCCTCAAGTCAATCATTAATTGCTGACATTACATATCTTACATGCATCAAAATTACTTTATTTGCAATCGTTCATATTCAGTTAACAAATTCATCTCTATTAAAATTTCAAGTTTATTGATTGATTCTTGGTGGTTTTATTCGAAATTTTGACCGTTATAAAATAATTTGAAATTTCTTTTCAAAATTGAATTTTCGAAAATCAATTTTTGTAATAAAAACAAAATATTTCAAGTTTTAGGCTGAAATGATAAGAAATGAAACCTCTATTAGTGGTATAATAACTTCTTTTATATCTAGAAACATTAATAATTAGCTAAATGTTGTTATTAAAGGTTTTTGTTAACAAACTTTTTAGTGTTTGAAAAAAGCCAGTAACGGTCGTGTGAAACAACCAAGGATTGAGTATGCTTGAAATTTAACATCTAAATTACATAATGTTGAAGTAGAATCTCGATAGTAAAGATAGGAATCAATTTACACTCATCGATTAATTTTCTTCGAACATTGTCAGCTTGAAAAACTTAATTAGATATTTACCTGAAACTGATATTATGTTAGTGCCATTATAAAGTTAATTTCATCATCAATTTATTGATTTAATGTCATTAATTATTTACCCATAATTTATTTTTAGATAATTTAATAAACACAAACACACATTATGGCGAAGCAACGCAATTAACGCAATTTGTTAGATAAATTTTTGGTCGTAAACTCTTTTTGAATATTTTTAATGGATTTTATTTAAACTTGAACTTTTATTTTTACATGATGAAAATTGTCATATTTAAAACTGTTGAAGAAGTTGAGTTAAAAACGATCTTTAACTTCTTTTGAAATTTAAAATCAATTGTTTTTGATGATAATTGACAGCTTCGAAGAAAAACGAATTTTTATTCACAGCTGTCAGCCCTCGATTTGAATTTAATTATTTCATATAAATATTTCAAATTTTTTTCTAACTTTTTTCTGTTTAAGTATTGAACTTTTGACCAAGAACATTTTTCATACTTTCATCAATTTCTTTCATTATTCGCTCTTTTTCCTTTTTGAGTTCAATCAGCTTTTCAAGTTTTTCTGGTTCAAATTCTAAATTTTCATCAATTTTTACAATTTCAAGAAATTTCTTAATTTCTTCAAATGATTTTTTTCTTAATTCTTTTTGCTCATATTTGATGCCGAATTTCAAAATTTCCAAAGCATTTTTCGAATTTATTTCGTTCAAGAGTTTTTCTGCAGCAATTTTCTTCAATCTTTCAATCTGTAATTTTTCACTTGCTATAAAAAGCTCGATGAAGTTAATTTGATTGTTTTCAGGCAGCTGCTTGGTGTACATGAAGTCTAAAATAGCTCGAAAAACATTCGTTGAGACATCAAGCAGGTTCAAAGATTCAGCATGAACATTTTCACTGATTAATTTAGCAAATGTTGGACTTTGAGCAGCAAGAACAAACTTATGAACTTTGAATTCTTCAGACTCAGTTTTGATCGTGAAATCTTTTAATTCTTCATTTACAATTATTTCTCCATAATGTTCGAATTTCAACTTTATTTCTGATAGTTCTTTTTCTAGGTTTTCAATCTTTTTGTCGCTTTTTTGTAATTTTTCTTCTTTTTCTGAAAGATTTTTGATTAATTTAAGAACTTCTGAATTAATTTCACCTTTGAAATTTTTAACTTTTTCTCCCCATGATGGATAATTTTTCTTTAATTTCTTCAAATGTTGCATTTTGCCAAGTAGGATGAATTGAACTGAAACATTTATCAATGCAAATATTTTCTCTTAAATCAACATGCTCCAAATTATTGAAATTTTCAAAAATGTTTGGCTCAATCATTTCGATTTTTGAATTAAACGCAATAAAACTTTCCAACTCTTTTAAATCTTGCAATAAATCACCTGGCAAGTAAGCAAATTCATTGTAATTCAACCACAAAACTTTCAAATTTTTATATTCTTTCAAGTCATCGCGAGAAATTTTTGTCAATTCAGAGTTGAAAATCTGTAAATATTGCAAGTTTGGGAAAACGTTTGTTAGTCCTTTTGGAAAATTTTGTATTTTACAATTTTTGAAATAAACTGCAAGCACATCATTGTTGTTTTTTCCAGTTTTATGTTCACCGATAAATTTCAAAGTTGATTTGCTTCCTATTTCTTGATTTTCAATATAACAGGTGTAAATAACTCCATAATTAAACCAGTTAACGAGTGAAAATCGACATTTAACTTGTTGTTCCATTTGAAATTATTAATTATTTAAATCAACTAAGAATAAACTCAAAAATGCTGCAAAACTTGTAATTTTGACTTTTTAAACGCAACTAAAGCTAAATTTATCAATTTGATAACAAAATGTTATCTTATCAGAATTATTAGTCAATAAACTTTAAAAAATTTTTAATTCAAAACATTGACACATTGTTGTTAATCTATCGCATTGAGTTTGAATGATTTAGACCAGTGGTGTTCAAATTTTTTTGAGCCACGGCACACTTCGATCAAAAAAAATTTCTTGCAGCACACCAAAGTATTTTTTTTTTCTTAAAAACTTAAAAAAATTTGATGAAAATTTTAATAATTTCTGCTTGATTTTCAAGTTCGAGAAAAAAGACAGTTGATTTGTTATTTTCATATATTTTTCGCGGCACATAGTTTAGACACCACTGTTTTTGACTAATTACATTGTAATATAAAACATTTTTAGCGCATTTTTGTATAGGAAATGCAGCTTATAAGTTCACTTTGGCTGGCTGTTCGGCTGGCTGCTTCGAGATCTCGAAAACTATAATAGCTAGAGACTTGCGGTTTTTTGTGTTCGATTTGTACTGTCGAGTTATTGCGGCGACGCTTAGTTAGAAAGCTGTCACTGATTGCATTATTCGAGATATTACGATTTAAAATTTCCATATTGAAAAATGTAAACAAAAAATTTCTTCGTTGGTTACTAAGATTTTTTCGTCGACATTTTTTGCGTCATTTTTGAATTTGAATTTGATTTAACCGTTATTTTCAGTTCAATATGATTTGCTAAAATACAAAATTAAAATAAGTCGACTTAATACATTAACTCATTCAAACCACTTTCCAAAATAGAATTTTAATATTATAGTCGATCATAGGCTAGTGCAT
>JACWBX010004330.1:0-12148 GCA_014622435.1 Polypedilum pembai
AATTAAATTTAGTTTTACTAAAATGTTTGTAAAATTTTATTAACTAAAATTTTTACGACAAAAATAATATATACTTCGCAAGCGCTAATTTTTTAGTTTCTGAAGATTTGATTTCTAGTCGTGATGTTAGGTTATATTTTATTTCTAATATTTTATGTATGTTACTATTATATCTATTTTATTAATATTTGTTAGTTGAAAAAATTTAATATATTAACCAAAGTTATATATTTTTCATTTGAATAACATTTTTTAGAATTTATATTAATTGCAAATAAGAATCAATTTTCAAAAGAGATGCTGATTTCATTTGAAAATTGTTTTTTATTCAAAAAATTATTTTTCTTTTATTAAGCTCTTTTTTAATTTTTAATGAATTTACAGCATTTGATAATGTCAAATAAGTCAGAACAAGTGTAAAATAGCATTAAAAATTTGACAAAATTCAGTTTTCAATTTTGAAATTTTAATTTATTAGTTCAATAGTAAATTTTGCAAATATAAATTGTAAATTTTTTACTATTTTATTAGTAAAATTTTACAATTTTTTTCGTAAAACTAAAATTAACTAAATTATTAGTAAAATTTACTTAGGTTGAAGTAAAAACATAATATTTTACAAAATTTTTAGTAAAAATTACTAAAATGTTAGTAAATTTGTAAAAACTAAGAATTTACAATTTTGTTTGTAAATTTTTTTCAAAGAGTGAATATTCAAAAGTTCTAACTAAGCAATCATTGAAAAATAAAAATTGTTATAATTATAAGTTTATTAACGTCTTCATATCCTTCAAATAAACAAATTTTATCTCAAATAAAATATCAAGAAAATTTAAAAATTCCCGACACAAAGTTCCTTTTATGTTTCTTCTTTCTCATTCCCTTCCACTCAATTACAATATGCACATCAAAATATATAAAAAATTTTATATCTAACTTTAAAAATTTCCAGTATACAAAGCACATCAAAACGGAACAAAAGAGAAGACGCGAGTAAAAAATTCTATTCTAGACACACAAAAAGAGTTCAAAGAAGCGACACGCAGCAGTGTTAATAAAATCGTGATGACGAAGAAAAATGTGTGAATAAAAATATCATAAATTTCGTGGATCTTTTTATTCATTCCTTTGCTATTGAAATTGGTAGAAAAATGAGAGAATTTTTTTTTGAGTTTCTTTTGTTTGGCTTTAAATCTTTGAGCTATCTTTTACATATAATAAAGTGAGAGAAGTGGAAATATGTGAGTAATTGAAAAGAATTAAAAGTGACGAAGTAAAACTGTGTGGAGAATTTTTGATGGAAGTGTTTTTGAATGAAGTTGAAATTTTTTGTTTATTGTGTGTAATTTATATAAAAATTATTGAAGGTTGTAAATTTCATTTTTTAAATCAAAATTGAATTTTCATATTATCGAGTTAAATGATTTTATTTTGCTAAAATTACTTTTTCATAAACTATTAAAGCTTCATTTAAGACTAAATAACTTGTAGTATTATGCAACTATTTCGTCTATTCTGCAAAAAAAACTTTTTTGCATCATTAAAAACAAAAAAATTTTTTCGTAGACTTCAAACTTAAAACCTAAAATTTTTAATACTTTCAACCAAAAGTAACTTTTGTTTAATATTCAAAAAATTTTCAACATTTTCTCCCTAAAATTAATTTCAGCAAAATTCTTTCTTTTTTCTCTTTACTTTTTCTCCAAATATATTCTTTGTTGTTAAACATGATGAGCATAGAAGTGTGAATAATCCATGAATTGATGAGTCGGATGAACTTTTTTTTCTCTCTCTTTTTCTTTCTTTTTAGCTTTTATTTATTTTTATTATCATAGAAAATACCTCTTTGAATAGGCAGTGAAGTTGTCGGCTTAGTTTGAGCTTAGAGACGAGAATGAATCGCAATTTTATGTCGCAAAAAACTCTTTGATGTTGAGGTAAAAAATTCTTGTGATTTTGATAGAAAAATTGAAAAACTTTTTTAAAACTCTTTAATTTCTTTATCAAAAATACAAAAAAAAAATGAAAAAAAAGTTCTTAAATTCTTTTGCTATGATAAAAACCAGAAAAGCCTCGTACAACCATGTGTTCTCAATGATCCTGATATACAACGTGCGTAATGTGTAACAAGTTGCCATTCGTTCCAATATTTTTTCTCACTCACAACAACACGTTTCATTTTGCTCGCATATGTTCAGAGTGCGATCTCGAGTGTGAGATGAATGAATAAATAATACGAAAAAGAGTGTATATGAAATGATTCTGTGGCTGCGTGCATGCATGTTATTAGCTGCGGATGGAAATGAAATGAGATTTAATGCGAACTGGCTGCTGTTTCTCTTATGTTGAAGGTGAAGGACTGATTGTCTCTTTTTTATGATGAGATTTATGCTCATTTCGTACTTTATTGCTACATCTGTGACATATGAATATGAATTTCAACATTTGAACATCGTGAGTGTATAAGTTTTTTCGGATCATATTGAGTAGATTAAAGATGATAGTTTAGAGCTTATATAATAGTGTATAAGATTGTTAGACGTTGAAAATAAATGCTTTTGACATAAATGAAAAAAAATGTTTAATTTACACTTAATTTCGAGTACAATAAATTAAGTTTAACGCAAACAAATAAGCAGGAATTGAAGAATATGCGGAAAAGAAATTTTTCTTTTCTTCACACATGAAAATTAAAAAATAAATTTATTTTCAAGATTAGGGGTTCTTTTGATTTCAGTTTGCTTTCAATGAAGGATTTAAGAAAAGATATTTATTATTTTTTATTAAACTTAATTGAATTTGCTTAAAACCGATATAACTGTTGTTTATAGTGCGGTTTAATAGAATTTTTACTGCTAGAATGATTAGAATTAGTTTAGAAGTTCTGACATCTTGAATCGACTATAAAACGCGAGCCTGAACTCGATACGAGTCCTTTAAGGTTCAGTTATCAGAATAAAAGCACAATTCTTTTAAAAAGAGTCGAAATTCTTTCATTGAACTATAAATAAATTATGTAAAGTGTTCTTAAAGAGATTCTTGTTATTGTTTACCTCAAACTGAAATCGATAAAATTTTATTTTAGCCACATATAACTATATTTTGTGAATTTCTAAGAAAGATTAATAAAATCTATCAATTTTAATAACTTTCAAGAGCACTGTTTAGACAGTTATCAAAATTAATTTCTTTTGTTTAATGTGTTTCCCTTATTATATTATTTTATTTATTCGTTCTTTTTTTTTGCAATAGTCAGCCTAAGTAGCTGAACTAACCTTGCTATTTCTGTACATTAATGAAATTTTTTAGTCTCAGTACGAAATGAAAATCTCTTAAAGTTTTCATTTTCTTTCTTCTTTCAATAACAAATTCCAAAATATTTAAAATTAATTCATGAAATTCTTTGTTTTTCACCTTTTTAAAAAATATCAAATCACACGAAAAGATATTAAAAAACTCAATTTAAAGTTTTTTGTATAATGAATTCAAAAAAATGCAAAAATAACGACACTTGAGATAGAGACCAAAAAAACAGCTAACAAGGTTTTCATTTTACATTTGCTAGAGCAAAAGTAGCAGCAGCATAACACATAGCGAACGAATAAGAAAAAGAGTTTGAGAGATAAAGGTGATATTTTTATAACTTTATAATAATAAAGTTGTTAAAGTCTCTTTTGCTCTTCTCTCCTTTTTTTCTTTCTTTTAATTTTATGCAGAGATATAAAAAATAGTGTAAAAAGAAATAAAATGAACTAGCTTATGGCTTTTAAGATTGTTTCACCTATTTTTCTCTGTCTTTTGCTTGCTTTTTATTTTCTCACTATGTGATCTCTGGAATGATCTTTTAATACTTTTCTGTGTGTTTTATTTGTAAATTAAAAAAAATTTTATCTGATAAAATGTAGAAACAGTAATTTAATTAAAAGAAGAGAATATATCAAAAATTTAAGTCTTGAATAGCAAAATTTTCACACAAATTTTAATTTTTAAAATAATTCAGTTTTGATAATGAAATTCTTTAAATAATTTTAAATTTATCTTTTTAAAACAATTTTTGAAATTTTAAAAAATAAAATTCATCAGTCACATCAACAAATTTCATTATCACCTCATTATCATCAAAAAACCTCAACTTTTAATTTTCTTATCTTCATCACAAACAAATCTCTTTTTACATCCATCTGCATTAGCCACAAAAACATAGATAAAATTTAAACTTTAACTTTGAAAGTCCGCAATGAAAGCCAATAGTGGTGAAAAATAAAGCTCATCCGCCTTTTTTCTTTTAGAGAGGAAATTTTTGTACGATGGTAGACGAATAGGAAGAAAATTTTACGACATTTTTAGTATCATTTTTATGTGCTCATGTCTCGTGTTTGTGTATGTTACTGAAAATGATATTAAATTTCATTTTACTGTGTGACATTTTCCATTTACTCTAACTTTCTAACTGGCTGAGTTGGCTCACTATAGATAGATAAGGTTGGAAGAATGAAAAAAATTTTAATCCTTGCTCTGGTTTGCCAAGTTGAACAACTAAATTTTAATCATTTTATTCATTTAGATGATTACGAAAAATTTTTTCTCATTAAATTAAACTTAGGAAAAATTTTAAATAATTTTTAGCTCAAAAAAATTTTTAACACTTTTATATCAAACTTCAACTCAACTCTGACTAAAAAATACTCTAAAAAAACCAGCAGCAATGTCTCCAAGCCAATTTTGTTTCATTCTTTTGCCAGAAATACTAAAAAATTTAAATTACAAAAAATGCATTTAAAAAAGTGTGCATTTCGCTTCATTCGACTCTAAATGGACATTAAGATCCAATTTAGAGCGTTTAATGAAAAGGAAAAATTCCATAAAAAGAGAAAGAGAGAATCTTTAATGGCGATTTAATTGTGAACGAAATAATCGGCAAATGGCTTTTTCGGACTGTGAATCTGGCGCTTGTAATGAAAAAGATTTTTTTTTATTTCAGCAAATTACTTTGTTTATTGTTTTTACGATTCGATTAAAAATTTTGAAGCTGCAGCAAGCGAATGGAATTTTTAAATTGTAATTTGAATTGCAATTTTTTTTCGTATGATCATTGAAGAGAAAGAAAAGAGAAATGGAATTAAAATTGCTTTTTTTTTTGTTGGAAATTTTTGTCGATATTTAATTTTTTGATTGTTATTGTTCGATTGGAAAGTGGAGTTTTTTAATTGATCGAAAATTAGTCGAATTGAGTTGAAATTTAAGAATAGAAACAAAAGAGAATCAGGAAATTGCAAGGAGAATCAACTTTTGATAGCGATAACAGAGTAAACATTGAAATTCAGAAATTTTGTATGGAATTAGCAAAATTTTATTTGTTGATTTTTAGCTCATTTTTGCAAAAAAATACGCTATTATGTCCACGATGGCTGGCTGGCTGGCTGGCTTGGCTGGACTAGTCATAACTCGGCAACCGTAAGACGTGAGAAGATGATCGAGGGCTTTTTAGAAAGGTCTTGACGCGTAGGTAAGTCATCAAAAGAGATTTTTTGGAATGCATGCCGGTACATGGGGGTCGCCATGATCTTTGGTCAAAAAATTTTTTTTTCGCCAAAAACGTTCGAAACCGCATACAACGCAAGAAAATAGATTTTGAAAATTTTTCATAAATCATGGCCTAGGCCATGTACTCCAGGCACAAGGCCATGAACTTCGAAAATTTCGAAATTTCTCAAACATATAAGTATAGTATATCGTTGGAAAGGTCTTGAAGTGTAGATTACGATGAAAATATTTTGGATTCAAGTCAGTACATGCCGGTTAATGGCAGTACATGGTGGTTCGGCATGATGTTGGTCGAAAAGTTGCCAAATGTCATGAAACATAAAGAAAACATGACAAAAGTGATTTTCAAGATATGAAACCTTAGTGCATGTACTTCAGATACTAGAGCATAATCTTTAGAAATTTTTTTAAACATAGATGTAAAACTATTGGTTGAAAAAGTTTCAAAGCATAAATCGAATTAAGACCTAAAATTTTTTGTATTAGTATCAATCTTGTTGCATTCTAAAGAACAACGTTATTGACAAACTTGTCACCAACAAGTGTTAGACGAAAATATTTGAAACAAGGCAAAAATGCGGTATAATCTTCGACTAGCAGGGCGTCGAGATTGATCTACTTGTTTGGATTTCTTGTTAGTTTTTGTCATTTAAAAAATCGGTAAAAATTGATTGAATTGCTTGAAATTGCTGCGTTTTTGTTGCTTGGTTAAAATTTTAATTTCCTTGTTAGATGAATTTTCAAAAAGTTTTAATTGTTCTGAAAACAATTTATTAGTTAGGAAATTTTCATACTTAAGATCAAAAATCTGTTGGATTTTTCAAAACTATTTAATCTTAATTTTGAAACATTTCAAACCTAGAAATTTTAAACTTTTTAACATTAAAAAATAACTCTTTTAAAGCTTTTAAATTCAAAGAACAAATTCATTTAAAATAATCAAAACAATTCATCTTTTTCTACTTTAAATCTCATTAATTCAACCACCTTTAAGCTATTCACATTTTTTTCCTTCAGCATCATCAACATAATTTTATTTTATTTTTATCTTCTCGCCGTCTCCAGCTTTCAATATGAAGCTTTAATATAAATTGCTGAAGCAAAAATTATGACTTTGATAAAAAGAAGATATGAAAACGAACGATGGACCGTCTTAGTCTGCTGAAGCGATATCAACAAAAAAATAAAGTACATTGAAGCAAATGTAGGCTGATGTTGGATTAAATTGAGATAAAGATGGTAAAATAAGGCACAATGCGATGTAATAAAGTAAAATTATTTATGAGAATGAGTGACCCACTTTAATATGGTCGAAAGAGGAGATATAAAGAGGTGCAAGAGAGTTGTGTATAATAAAAAAGGAAGGAAATTTAAATCATGAAAATGAGACAGTGAGATAATTGAAATATTTTTTTTACTGATATTGCGGATGAGATTGAAATGGAAGAATTTAATTAAAATAAATGAGTTAACTTTTCATTTTTATTATAGTAAAAATTTTCAATTTTCATGTTTTAAAAACAAACAATTTTCAACATTTCTCGAAAATTCAATTCCTTCTTTCATCATAAACATCAAAAGTTTTCCTTTAAAAATTTTTTCATTTACTCATTTAATTCTATTTACTGCTACAATGATTTCAACTTTTAAATCCTTCGAGTTTAACTATAAAAAAATTATTTATTTTTCGTATAATCTCAGACCATCATCAAGCTAAAAAGAGAAAGAGAGAAGAGACAGTCCACTTGGTTTTTACGAATTGACACAAAAGACATTTCTATGCAAATTTCACTCGACTCATCGAGAGAAGCACACCGAAAATAAACTTTTTATTCATAAATTCGTTGAAATTCGGAATGTCGTGAATTGAGAAAAGTTTTTGTGCTGAGTTATGGAAAAAATTCGCACTTCTTTGTACGATGATAGCAGGATGTATGAAGACATAAAAAGCTATTCATTTCTATACGAAAAGTACTGTAGAAGGACAAAGTTGGAAAAAGAAAATTGCTGAAGAAGGATGAAAAGAGTGAAAGTTATGATTGCGATGAAAAGAGATTTGTGGGTGCAAAATTGATAAAATTATGACAAAAAATGAAGTGAAAATTTAAAAGTCATTGGAAAATGTGTTTTGAATTTTTTAGAACGTCAATGTAGCTTGAACTAATTCGAAAGAAAAAAGCTACTTTTCTGTGTGGGATTTATCGTGGATTTCAAATTTTTATTCATTTTGTGTTATAAACAAGGCAAAATAACTTCCGAAAAACGTTTCAAATAGATGCATAACGTTGCAAAACGTGGCGTGAAGATTAGACTTTTTTCACTTAGTAATAAAATAGTCTGATTAATTATAGAGCCCTTCGTAAGTCGACTAAGAATATAAGTTTTTAGTCGATATCGGGCTCTGATTAATTATTTCAACCAGCAAAAAATTTCGAAAACTTTAAGGTAAAATGTTAAGGAAAAATCACTAAATTCATTTCTAATTATAATAATTTTTGTATTTTACCACAAATCACCTTTCAGATCAAATTAATATTTATGCAATAAATATCTCACAAATTTTCGACTGTTGTAGATAAATATCTTGCAAAATTTAATTTTTTTCCTTAATAGAAAATTAGTCTCAACTTACCTAGAAAGAGAAAAAGAAAAACAAGAAAAAATTAATAAATGCATTAAGGAGAAATAAAAATTAGTTAGATAAAAATTGTTTTTATGCATGCGCACGTGTTCATTTGGTATTCAAGAAAAAAAAATTGTTGGAAGATTCTATAAGCAAGCAAGCAAGAAATCGAAATTACAATAAAAAAAGTTTTAATTATTTGATTTCATTTAAACTTGAAGCTTTCAATTTTTAAAGAATTTGCAATATTTTTGATTTTATTTTTTGTTAAAAGAGTTTGATATCAGACATAAAACTCAATAAATAAAAATTGTGTAAAAAATTTGTCAAAACATTTTTTAATCTCTCATAAATCATTCCACGCTTTAATTTTCTGCATTGTAAATTTTAAAAGCAACTTAAACAAGTTCTGAGCGGACATTTGTACACACAATAAGTGACACACAGTGCAACAAGCTTAACTCTTAGTCATATCAATTCATTTCAATTTCCACGACCTAATCTTGGCAATAAAAAAATTCCAATGTGATGAAATTGCAATATGTGCAAGTAATGTTCAAAGCAAGATTACGAAAGACTTTTTTTTTTCCTTTTGTCTTATTCGTTTTAAGGCAATAAATAAATTATTTATAGACATAGTCTGCGCGGCAAGAGAGAAAATTGTTGACCAGATGTGTGCACTCAATTATTGACACACAATAGTCAATTGCTTGCTTGCAATAATTGAATTTCGTTTAATAGGAGAAGAAAATTGATAGAAAATAAATTTGTTGCATGGGTTACTGTTATGGAGCTTACTTTTTATTACTCTTTGTTGTGTAATCGAAAAATTTTATATAAGAAATTTTTAAACTTTAAAACTATTTTGTTTTCTTAGATATTTGCTTCTTTTGTTTCTATAAAGATCTTCATATGGATTTCATCTATTTAAACTTCGTTCAATGAATGTGACTAAAAGGCTCAAATAAGTGTAAAGAAAAATTATAAAATATTTAAATATTTAATTGATTGTAAAACGTTTGAATTTTTTAATTAAACTCAAAATTAAAATAAAAATGAAAATATTTTTTGCATTAAAATTTTGAAAATTACTTTTAAATTTATTCAAATTTGACCTTAAATTTAAATTTTTCTTCTTTAAATTCTTTTTCATACTGTCAGAGATTTCAACAATAAAAGAGGGACATCTCATTAGCATTCATTATCATTTTATTGCCATCACAACAGCATTGCTTGAAATTGTCTTTATTGCAAGCGCGAGAAAGGGCAAATTGCAAGCGGAAGAAAACGAAGAGAAGAAATGGCATTTTATTACACTAATGACCAATTTCATTCATGCAAATGCTTTCGCAAGATTGTTGCAAAATGCGCGAAAGAAGTAACAAGATGTAAACAAAATTTATTGCATTCTTATCCCCTAAGTGGAATTTAATGAGTGCAAGCTCGAGCGAATTTATATGAGAAAATGTGAAAGTTGACTGCAGACATGGCGTAGCTAAGCTGGTTATGTGTGGGATGTGATGGTAAAATACCGAATGCTTGCGAACCTTTTAGGATTAATTTGCATTTATTGAAATTAATTTTTTGATAATTTTAAATTGATGTCATTTGCAAAAAGTTTTGACATTTTTAAATTAAAAAAGATTTTGATCAACAAAAATAAAATTTTTGGTAAACTTTTTTTAGCAAACAAACTTTTTACTCAACCATCATCAGTCTTTGACTTTCATCTTGACACTTTCATCATACACACTCTCATTCATTCATCCGAAATACAAAAAAAAGTCACTCAAAAGATCATCTCAACTCATAAGTCTCTTAATATTACACCCAAAATTTCCAAGAACAAGCCACTGAAATGACTTTTTTTCTTTTTCTCATGACATTCATTTATGATTAATAATTTCTTTCCATTTTCTTTCTTTTGAATTGCTGATTTCAATCAGTTCACAATGTTATGTGTTTCGTCTTTTTTGGATTCAATTTATTTCTTATGACGAAATCTGTCATAACTTTGTAGTTAAAGAAAGATTTTAAGGTTTGCTGATAGATTTTGAATCTGAGAAATTAGCTTAACATTAAATATTTTTTTCATGAATTTTTAAAAGCAAACAGTTGTTTAAATATATGGTGATAATTTTCTATTGCTCCACTGTAAAGCGTAGAGTATTGTATTTGACTACTAAAAAATTAAAATGTAAAACATCATGCTTATTTTAATCATTCTTCTGACTAAGGAATGGGAAATTTTGATAATTTGATAAATTTTTAAATTTTTCGATAGAGCTCGTATTTATTAATCTCGACATTAGGATTAATCAAAATAAAAGATGAGCCTAATATTGATCTATTTGTAGTTGCTTGAGCTTCAATACTACATTTCAATAGCAGTAACTTTTGAAGATGAAAATTATCAACTTAGATGTTTTAGTTTATATAATTAACTGAAAAATAGAATAAAATTGTAATAAATATTTTACAATATCGAGATATTTTGATTTTGCATGAAACATCAATTTAATTATGTATTAAGGGTTTATTCTTTGTACTAAACTTAAAAAAGGAAAAAAGTAATCACAGAAGATCAAAATATGTTTAAAAGAATATTATCTTAATTTAATATTAAATTTGAAACCAGAAAATTTACAAGTTATTGTGTTGCCATTTTACTGATTTTGGTAAAAATAAAATTTATTATCATTTCTTAAATGTCCCGAGGCACTCAAAGATCCACTTGAAAATAAATCATTGAAAACCATGGTACAATGCATTTAATTAATTTCTTAATTTGAAAACCGATTAGAATATTTCAAAAAGACTCATGTTCACTTTTCTGCACTATATATCATTCAGCTAGTTAAAATTTCTTTTTCAAAATATAAAAAAATTTCTATTTTATAAATCATTTTAGTTTTTAACAATCAATTTTTTTTCTTTTCAATTGCCAAATAAAAGTTCAACACTTTTCAAAATAGACAGACCAAAGAAACAGTTCATTTTCTTATCTTATTCACATTCATCATCTTGCATTCTTTTCTGACTTTGACTTTGCTTTTTTTTTCTTTCTCTCTCTCCCACACAAAGTTCACTAAAAAAGCATACTCACGTTCATGAGAAACAACAACAAAAAATTTCAGCACAAAAGAAGAAGAATTTCTCTTCATTCTACCATAAGTCATCGTACAAATCTCCCCCGAAATCTGAATTTCAATTTTGACTTTTTTTTCTCTTCTTTCTTTCTTTTTTACTTACAAGCACAAAAGAGACGAAGTGAGCGATAAAAAAATAATTTATGCACACACAAAAAGATTTCTTTTTAATATTGAATGGCGAGTGAGGAATTCGATACGTTTGCGATCATAAAAATGAAGTTGATGGCACTTGAATGAAGTTTACTGTGCTTGGGTGAGATAATAAAAATCACACCTCGCAGAAGGCCCACAAAAAATGATTTTTTATTGCCTTTTCAATAAGATACCTGTGCGTGGGCTGAAGAAGGAAAAAAAATTGCTTTGTTATGACTGAAATAATTTTTTGAAATGAAGATTTCAACTTGGTGTCAATGACAGATGAAATTGATTGGTTTTAATAATCAAAAAATTTTATAAAAAGAGGAAAATTAAATAATTTACCAAGAGTTTTGTTGAAAAATTTCTTTATGTTTTTGATATTGAAAAGAAAGAGAAAAAATTGAAAACAATTTAAGAAATTTTTCTCATCAAATAAAATTTTCTTTTCTAATTTTCGTTACTTCAATTCTTTTATAATCTTAACACTTCACTCACTTTACTTGAAAAACTCTTCTAAAAACAAAATTTTGAAGTACAAAAAAGTTGTTAACAAGCTCATATCACAAGATACAAACACGCAAATTTCAATATTTTTTTTAATTCCAAAAACAGCGCAAGAATGAAAAATTTTCTGTACACTGAAGATGGAAATGAGAGAAAAAAGAAATTACATAAAAAGGCATTGCAATTG
>JACWBX010004331.1:0-26659 GCA_014622435.1 Polypedilum pembai
TTTTTTTTCTTTCTCTCTCTCCCACACAAAGTTCACTAAAAAAGCATACTCACGTTCATGAGAAACAACAACAAAAAATTTCAGCACAAAAGAAGAAGAATTTCTCTTCATTCTACCATAAGTCATCGTACAAATCTCCCCCGAAATCTGAATTTCAATTTTGACTTTTTTTTCTCTTCTTTCTTTCTTTTTTACTTACAAGCACAAAAGAGACGAAGTGAGCGATAAAAAAATAATTTATGCACACACAAAAAGATTTCTTTTTAATATTGAATGGCGAGTGAGGAATTCGATACGTTTGCGATCATAAAAATGAAGTTGATGGCACTTGAATGAAGTTTACTGTGCTTGGGTGAGATAATAAAAATCACACCTCGCAGAAGGCCCACAAAAAATGATTTTTTATTGCCTTTTCAATAAGATACCTGTGCGTGGGCTGAAGAAGGAAAAAAAATTGCTTAGTTATGACTGAAATAATTTTTTGAAATGAAGATTTCAACTTGGTGTCAATGACAGATGAAATTGATTGGTTTTAATAATCAAAAAATTTTATGAAAAGAGGTTAAGCAATTATTTATTAAAAATTTATCGAACCGAAAATTTTATTGAAAAATTTCTTTTCTGTTTTTGACACTGAAAGAAAAGAAAAATAATTTAAAACAATTTAATAACTTTTCTCTTCAAATATTCAATTTGTATAAAATAATTTCTTTGCTAATTTTAATTTTTTCATAATCTCAACACTTCGCTCATTTTGCAAGAAAAAGCTCTTCTAAAAACAAAATTTTCAAGTACAAAAGAGTTGTTAACAAGCTCATATCACAAAATACAAACACGCAAATTTCAATTTTTTTTTTAATTCCAAAAACAGCGCAAGAATGAAAATTTTTCTGTACACTGAAGATGGAAATGAAAGAAAGAAAAGAAATTACATAAAAAGGCATTGCAATTGCAATTTCTTTTTCTTTTCTTTCGCTTCACTCGAGAGAGATAAGACAAGACTCGCAAAACATTAACAAGGTAAAAATTGTTGAAGAGAGAAAAAAGATAGTGCAGGAAGAAGAAAAGAAAAAAAGAAATGTGTGTACACATGGGAAGAGAATTGAAGAATTCTTTTTTTAGTTTTAAAAAAAAACCAGGGAGATGCAGCTATAGTGAAATATTTCAAAAATTAAATTTTTTATTATGTTCACATATCAGTCGCATCTCCCTTAACCTCCACTTCTTTCATACCTTTCTTTTCACATTGCAATCTCTCTCCAAACTTGAACGCACTGAAACTGGTTGTGTGTGCTGAAATCGCTCGCTGCGCACACATTTCAGAATAACTAGCAGCAAAGTTATGCAAAGCGCTGAAGAAATTCGATAAAAAAGCAGCAAAGAAAGAAATTGAAATTGAAATAATAAGGCGGAAAAGGAGAGAAACGGTCACGAAGCGAAGACATGAGCGATTGCCAATTTAATGCAGCACAATGTGAAGATTTCAATTGCAGTTTTTCTATTTAAAGAGAAGTTAATTAATGCTTCATTGATGCAAAATTTACAATGTTTTATTGTCCACATTTAAAAAAAAGAAAATCAATGCCAATTGGAAATTTTTCACCTTTTGACTTCTTGTTAATTATAGAAAAAAAAAAACTTTCAGTCTTCAATTATCCAAGATAGAGAAGAAAAAAAATTTCTCCTTTAATTGCTATTCAAGACATTCGATTGCCTTTTTGAGACAACGCACATTTTTTTTTTGCTCAATGCAATACAGAAACATTCCAGTCATTTGACTTTAATGCTCACTCGCTCGCTTGCTGAATGAGTTTCATTCTTTACCTGCTTTTTGTTGTATCACAACAATGTTAAGAAAAATGTCGATGAGTTAAGTTTAGCTTTAGAGAGAATGAGAAAAAAGTAATTACAATTGTTTTGATGCAATTTTTCTGCTTTTTTCTTATAACGGTTTTGTTTGGAATGAGAAGTTGAAAGAATTTATATTTTTAAACATAAATGTTATGGGAAGAATTTTAACTTTAAATTTGTTTTTAAAAAGAAAATGTTTATAGATTTGGCTGTTATTTCTTGAATATGAGATTAGAAAAAATTGTTTAATTTAAGCTCTTAAAATTACATTAAAAACTTAATAAGTCTCAATTACATCATAATTTAAAATTAAAACCTTCATAATGACACATACTTCAACACTACATCAAATTTTGTTCTCACTCTTATTTACAATTATATTGTATTAAAATTTTCTGCAAGCAAAAAATAAAAAAAGCTAATAACAGCACTTCAACCCACCTTCTTCCTTTTCCATTCACATTCAGCTCATTTACTCTCTCATTTGTCACACTCCAATAAGCGTAGACATTTCATTATGACTTCGTTATGAGACATGCCAAATGCACGGCATATAAGCAGAAAAGGAAAAAAAATTCAAATTAGTTAAAGCAGCCAGTTAGCAAGCAATCAAAGTCAGATGAGAGAACCCACCAATTGAATGACTCTGCTAATTACATGGCATTTAACAACAATATAAATAGAAGTGGAGAAGCACTGACATTTCCGCATATAGCGATTGAGACAGTTAATTATCAATTGTGGCAATACTACGAGGATAATTGATGGTATGAAATGAAATTGAAGAAACTTTTTCTATATATTTTACAGAAATTGTTTTTTTTGCTATTGATGAATGCAAGCTAAAATGGATGAAAAATGGACTTTTTAAAGAATTGTTAAAGAAAATTGCAATTTTTCAATTTCTCGTGCTGACTTTTTGATAAATGTGTCCTGTAGAACAAGAGAAGGAAGAAAAAGATGGAGAAGTTGGTTTGTAGTTTGACAGTAAATAAGAATGATTGTAGAAGTGAGTTTTTGATATTTGAAGTGAATTAAGGAGATTGAAATAGATTTGTGGTTGAATTTAAAATGCAATGATATTAAGGCAAGAGGAACAAAATTTATCAGAAAAAATGTTAAAATAAAATTTTTCTTATAATTATTGTACTAACTTGATAAATTTCAATGCACACTTCTTAAAATTATTAAAATGACTCAAGATGGAAACATAAAAACTACTTAGATTCACGAGAAGTAAAAGAATTTTACTTCATGAAATTCTTCAATTTTAAGACTACTTTTTTATGCAACCAAATAAAAGCCCGTACTGTAGTGTTACAGTGAAGTGAAAATATTCTAACAACTTCATTGGTAAGAAAAATACTCCTTCTTTAAAAATTACTAGTAAGAGTCATTGGATTTTCTGCAAGCATGCAAGAATATTCATTCAATAATATCATTAACGTGTGTCTAGTGGCGAAGATGAGGATTAAGATACAAGAAGTATTAGACTATGTGATCTGTGGGCTATTTCAATAATCCGACTGCTTTAAAATCAAATCTACCAAGAAATGGAAGTCTGAGTTGAAATTTCATACGACATCATTTAAAATAAATTAAAGTTTAATTAACGTATTTTTGAGGTTCAAATATTGAAAATTTCTTTTAATTTTTATAAAAATTATATCTACTCAGATTACTTTTATATGTTTTCCATTTTCCATAACCATCATCTTATCATTCTTACAAAACATCCATCAATCATAAAAGCAGAAAAAAAGCTAAATAATTTTTTTCACTTAATGTCTTTTCATTCTCGCAGTATATTTTTATTTCCATATTTCACATCAAATTAAGTTTGATCAATCAATTTATTTATGACGAAATAATAGCGTGCAATGAATAAAAAGACATATGACAGAGAAAAAAGAAAAATTTTTATGACATTATTAATTGATGGAAATGAAAAAATGTGATTTGATCCTTTTTTATGATATGATAGAAATGTTTATGACAAAAAAATTTTCTTAATAAAATTTGAAGGAAATTGAAATATTTAATTTAGAGGAAATTTAAATTTTAGAAAAATTTAGAAATTATTTGTTTTCTTTTGCACCGCTACAAAATATAGAGCAATCATAAGGTAGGAGAGAAGGTCAATTAACGTAATTCATTCTTTATTAATTCTACCAGTTCATATAACACCGAAGATTACAAAAATAATACTGAGTCGACTCAAAGTGTAATTGATCGAAAACAAGTCAAATTTTGAATTTTTTGACGATTTTTATACAAGAAATCAAAGAGTGCGAAAGATCGATAATTTAATATTATTTTTGAAATTCTAATAAAAATTCAAGGGTTAAGAACTTCCACTTTAGACCTCGTTAGCGCTTGTTAGACCAAAATTTTTATCCTTTGTAAAAATTTCGAATTTTGAAAAAGTAAATTTTTGCATAAAAAATCTTTTGATTCTCATTGTCTAAAATCATCAAAAGTTCTCACATCTTAATTGTATTAAAATTTTTAAAAAATTTATTTAAACTTAAAAATTCTTTTATTTTTAGTAATTTAAAAATAAATACATCGTCCATTTCATTTTATGTCTATCAAACACTTCTTCATTTATTTATTCTTTTGTCTTAATCCCCCCTCAATCTCATTCTTCCTTCTTCATTTCCCTCTTCTTAAAATCCATTAAATATTTTTTTATTAACTGTCATGATAATATTAATAAATACGAATCGACTTCAAATTGACAATAAGCACGCCAAGTATTACATTAAATGACATTCTCCCAAGTGCGCTCCGAGAAAGCAAGCAAGCAAGAGACAAGATTGAGAAATGTCAATTGATATTGATGATTATATTTGATTGAGAAATATTAAAAATGATCATAAAAAATTTCTCATTTTTTTGTATCTTTTATGCGATAGATTATGAGGGAGAATGGAAAAGAATTGTTTAAATGAAATAAGATTGATAATAAAAATTAATGAAAATTTTTATGTTTAAAAGGAAATTAAAAAGATTATTAATAGAATATGGAAAGCTGAAAGTATAGAGTTAAAAATTTTGTGCTCAATTGTTTTGTCATTGAAATTTTGACTAATTTCTTTTAATCAAAACTTTGATAAAGTCTTTGTTTATTAAACTAAAATGAAGTTATGAAAAATTTAAATATTTTCTTGAATTTTTTATATTTCTCTCAAATTCCTTTGAATCATCAAAACTCAACTCAACCTACAACCAATCTCACTTAAAACAAATAAAATTAAAAGAATTTGACATTGAAACATTCAAAAACGCAATTTTTTAAAAGTCATCATTGTAGCTTCATGGTCTTAGCACTTAAATCAGCCATAACAGTAATTTTATCCCCAATTTAATTAAAACCTTCAACCATGCGATTTAACTTAATAAATAAAATTGTCAATTGCGAATAGATTATATGCCATTACTCGCTCTGGACTATGATGTATCACTTCACTTTATTACTAAGCTTGCTTGCTTGCATTAAACGTCTGTTTGGCTCCATTCATTCATAATTTATGACTATGAGTTAAAACTATGCACAACTACCAAAGTGCTTATTTGTTGTTTGTGTCTTTAAATACTAGATGGAATAGGAAAGAATAAATAAACGACTGTGACTGTTGCGATTATTGTTGACTGAGAATTATTATATAATTTTCAATGTTAGTTAAAAGCTGTCATTTTTGTTAAAAATGCAAGAGAAAAAATATTTTGCTAAAAATTTTAGAAAAGCAAAAGATTTAAAATCAAAAGAATCATAATTTTAAACCTAAAAGAATTTAGTTAGATTTAAAATTAAAAATAAGTCAAAGAAAAACAGCATTCAGTCAGAAAAGTCGAAAATTTTAATCTTTTCAAATTTTCTAACAATAGTTTTTACACTCGAACACAACATTTATAAAAATTTATCTTTTCTTCATGATTCTTTTAATTTACTTTTTCACAAACTTCATTTAAAAACATGATATCAAAAAAATCCACAAACTTCTTAAGACAGTGGTAATGCATATTTTTAATTAATTGAAATGAAAAGAAAAACTTTTAAGCAGTTTTAAAAGCATTAAAAGAATAAAAAAACAGAGACAAATGGCGGAAGCATGCATTACTTATATGGATTAATGACGACACTTCATCATTCTTTATGCAGCAACTTCATGCAGTGAGACTGAGATTAAAAAAGTTTTTCATGTTTTAGTTTTGCTTTTGGAATTATGAAAGTTTTTCTTTTTTGAGATTTATTAGTCGGTCTGGGAGTAGTTTAGTGTAAAAAAAAAAATTCACAAATCAACATTAAACAAGCAAACAAAAATGTTCACTCTGTATGATGACCTGCATGTTCTTGTGTCAAACGAGAGAGAAAAGATTTGGGGACAGATCAAAGGTCATAATAACCGTCATAACTCATGTGAACGAGTATGTGATTCAAATATTTGATTAAGCACACCCAAGTGATAGTCAAGAATGAGAGAAAAATATTTAGTAAGTTGGTTGGTAAATTATGGGTCGAAAGGGAGACAGAAAAGTTTGAGAAAATTATTTATGAGATATTTAAAGCAAAAAACATTTTTGAGTGCATTAAAGTTAATTAAATTTAGATTTTTTTGTTTTAATGCTTTCCATTTTTAAAACAAGTTGAATTGATGAAGAACTTTACATTTGAAAATTTCAAATCTTCCAATTATATAAGAAAAATAAAATTCATTAGCACCATTAAAAAATCAAGAAGAAAAAAATTTTCAAAGTGAGGAAAGAAGATCAATTAATTATTGCCATATTTTCTTCACCTTAACTCTTATTCTTACTTCCTCTTTTTCTCTATTCATCATCTTAATTAAAATTTATGCTTCAATTTTCTCTCACTCTCATAATAATCAATTTTTTGTGTCAAAAAAAGAAGAAAAAAAAGTTTCAAAAACTCATTAAAAGTGTCAGTTTTCAAACAAAGTCGTCACATCTTCACACATCTTAGCGTAAATTGATACTTTTTTCACTTTCTTGATGAAGAGACTTCTTTTCCTATGTGTGTTCTACATACATCAAATTTTATGCGCTTGTTTATAATTTTTCTTATTTTCAAATGCGGTCTTTTGATGTATGTGACTGAAATGTCTTGAATTACACATTTTAGAACTGCTTTGTTTGTTTCTAATTAATTTTATGTGCGAGAAAGATGAAAAAGTGAAAATGTGACATTCATTAGATGTGCGACAAATATCGTTTTATGTGATTACTTTTTATGTATATAAAAAGAATGTTTGAAGGTTTCAAAGGTAAAAAAATTTTGAGTTTCAAAATTTTGATTTTAAAACTCAATATTTTTCTTCAAAATTTCATTTATTTCTTCTTTATTCAACCACACATAATTAATTGCCTTCATTAGTTAACTGCTAAATTTTGCTCTCGCTGTGTGTCGCCTTAAACACAGACTAAAAAATCCCAAGAAATTTAAATTTCTTTTTTATTCATTTTAAAACACACTGCAGCAAAATAAACCGCAAAAACATGCATGAATATTTTAGAAGAAAAAATTCTCTGCCTTACAAAAAAGGGACTAAGAAATAGTTTCTCATATTTGGCAGTTGCACAGTGGAATTTTTTTTCTACCTACTAAAAATGCAATTTTTATATTTGGCGAGAATGTGTGAGTGAAAGATACAAAAAAGGAAACATAATGAAGTAAAAGAAATGAAATATTGAAAAGAATTCATTAATGAAATTAGCAAAATGAGAATTTCCGTTTAATTTATTGAATTTTTAAACGAACGAAAAGGGAAAAAGAATTAAATTAGTTTGATTTCTTGAGAAATGGTGAGAATTTTTGGTTAGATAATTTATTGCAAAAGTCTTGATTCTGATTAAGTCGAATAAGCTAATTTTAACCATTTATAATTAAATGATAAATAAATAAAATAATTCAACTTGATTTCAAAAAATTTTAATCTCAAATTGTTCTAAAAAATTTTAACAATTTTTCCTTTTTTAATTATTTAGGTCAAAAAAAGAACCATTTAAAATTCAAATTTCAATTCTAATTTTCACGCCTCATTTCTCAAAGTCCAAAAGTAATTTCTTTTTCTTCCCTTTTAACCTTCATGAAAAAATTCCTTCCAAGAATATTTATCCATGAATAGCAACATGCTGCAGCGGATTAAAGGAATTTCATTTCATTTTCAGACACATTTCGTCTAATTAATTTTCTGTCCTCGAGAAAGAGAGAAAAAATTGCCGTCACATACAACACATTTTGTGGTTTTTTTTTCAAATAGCAGACGAGAATTGTGTCACAATTTTTTTTTTCTTTTTCTTTCTATCACCCTTCGACATCAATACATTGAAAATTTATGACTTTTTTTTCTTCCTTCTTTTTTTCAATCTTCTGTGTGTCCTTCATCTGACTCATTCACTCACTCGAGTGGTATCATCATCTTCACTTTATGACACACTGCTGTATTAAATCATAAATTTCAAGTGAATGCATTTTACAACATTTCAAACACGCACTGAGTGAGAGACTTTAAAACAACCATAACAAGTGAAATTGAGCACTCGAAAAAATGAAGATTGAGAAATGTTACTATGTGATGTTTTTTGTGTTTTATGATAGAGAAAAAAAGATGACTTTAAAAAGTGGATGTGAAGTGACAGAAGAATTTTAAACATTTGTTCTTGAAATGATCCAGGAGTTTAGAAAAGATGTCATTTTTTATCTTAAAATAAATAATTTAATTAATAATTTTACAGAAAATGAAATATAAGTACTAAAAAAACATTATTTGTGCCATTATTATATTTTCAATATATCATTGCTATAAACATGAAGCACAATAGTTTCTTAATAAAAATTTAAATTCAATGTTTAAAATTTTTTACTATATACTTAAAAATCAACTTTAAATAATCTTCAAAGACCACCAAACAAGCTTCAATAACACCTTCACAAAGTATCAATAAACCACAAAATCCCATCAAAGACCAACCGCTCTCTAATCACCTCTCTCACACTCACAAATTTTCTCTTAATTTCCATCACAAAAGCAACATCAAGTCATCAAAATACACAATAAACAAACATTCAACAAGTATAAAATTTAATGGCATCAGCAACATATCTATCATGGCGTTTCTGCCTTCATTGGTGTTCCAATTAATGTGAAAATTTTACTCAATTTATCAGCCACACGAAAGGAAGAAAATTTTTGTCCGTAATCAACAAAGTAATAAATTGTCTCTCGCTTTAGACATTTTTCAATAGAGTTCTTTAAGGTTCTGGTCTGGTTTTCTTTTGTTTGTGTCTGTTTTTGGCTTCGTTATCAGATCAACTTCATCTTGATGTCTTTATTGACTGTGTGGCATCTTTTTTATTATATAGTCGTTGATGTCGTTGCTTTTAGAATGTAAAATTTGTTTTAGCGGTTGAAAATTGACTTTGGTGTTAATTAATGTAAATTGAAATAATTTGTTGGAATGCTGATAGAGAAGAAATATTGACCGGAAATGTTAAAAAAAGAGTTCAAGATTAAAATTAATTTATTCACTTTAAAATATTTTTAAGTTCACAAATTTTCTTGTTATTTATTGAATTAATTTAAAATTATTGATTTTCTTTTTGAATTTCTTAAAAAATAATTTTTTTTATTTTATAAAAAACAAACAGGCTTAATCCATTGATTTTTCTTTGTTATTTATAAAATTTCTATCAAATTATCAAAGAAACTTTTCTTGGAAAACATTTTTTTTAAAAGTAGCCAGTTGGTTATATGAGATTTTGGTTACTGGCTACAAACCATTAGTTTAACAACTCTGGATCAGGTTTTCGAGAAACTTTAAACAAAACTTTTATTAATCTTGAATTACAATTAGAAATTTTCCTCAAAAGTTTAAATTTATTTTTCAAATTATTTCAAAAGTTTATTGACCACCCAAAAACTAATACTTCTAGACACTTTTTCTAACATTTCATTTCATTTTATCAAATCTCATTCTGTCTTATTCTTTTCAATTCAATTTTATCTAATTTATTTCTCTCTTCACTAAAAAATGTCTCAATTTCTTAAAGACTTCACACGTTGAATCTTAAATTGTCTCATTTCTTCTTTCTCTTTCATTTTCTTCTTCACACTTCATCACAAGTTCTTTTATTTTATCTAAAATTTGAAGAAACAAGAGACGACACTTTTTTTTTTGACAATTTGTTTCATTTCTCACAATCGCCCCTATCTTTTTAATTTTATTAGTCAGATTTTTTCTCTCACTCTCGGTTAGTTATTAAAGTTTTCTTTTATTGTGAGGTGTCAAAAAGGTCGGTCATGATTCCATTAAGTAAAAAAGGATCGAAATATAGTGAAAGAAGTTTATTATTGTTCTATGGGTTGATGATAGAAGTAAAATGAGTCATTGTTGGAAAATTTAGTTTCAAACTTTTATTATTTTGTGGAGAAAGTTTATTTTTCAGATTAGTTGGGTCAATGTTATGAGAGTTGTGAAGTTAGTGTTGAAAATGATGACAATTAGTGTTAAAAGAGATTTCTTTTGTTATTTATTGTTTTGGAAATTCTTATTATTGTAAATTTTTTATATGGTAAAATTATGAGATGGAAAATGTTGATAATTAAAACAAAATAGTTATTGAAAATTGTATCAATTTAGTAACTTTTAATAATATTTTTCTTTCTTTAAAACTTGATCATTTCTGTGAAAAAAACCAAAGGTTTTCATCTTTTGATACATAAAAACAGGTTACCATTGAAAAATTTTTGAAAACCAACAGCTTATAAAAAATAAATCAAAAAAGTTTTCAAACTTTTCTTATTTTTCACCGCAATTTTATCAATTTCAGCTCGTCTGTTTGGTAGTATTTTGTTGATAAAATCTGAACCTCTTGATGTAAATTAAAATCTAACTAATTTTAAATTTGATTATTTTCAATGACTTTCATTCAATTAGTTTTAAGTTTTTCATTTAAACAATTCTTTTTCCTTTTAAAAATATTAGTTTATTATTCATATGAAAAATAAAATTTTCAAAAACATAAACAATTATTTGAATATTTGATAGAATTTTTCCATGAATGTTTCTAAATGTCAACATCAAAAAAAACTTTTCTATTTTCCATTCAGAATATTTTACTCAAATTTTTTCTTCTTCAATCGTTTAAATAAAACGATAAGCAGAAAAAGATGAAAAAAGACTTTCACATATGATGACAGTCACAGCGCGAGTGAGTGAGCATAAAATATTCAAAAGGAAAGCTTTCAAGCCATAATTCAAGTTGAATTTCCATTAAAGCTATTTATGGATGTGTGGAGATATATATATGTGACTTTGTGTGGTGACTGCCATATTTAAGGAGTCAACGAAATAAAATTGACGTAAATGATGTCGTATATAAAAATTTATATTTATGCAAATACTGAGCTCCTCCTTATGGTGCCTTTTTATCAATATGAAAACGAGAGAGATAGACATTTATGCTCTAAATGGCACTTTTTAAGAAGGATAATTTTATTGAAAAAAAATTTTTGTGAATGAAAATTTCTTCATTTCAAAAGTAGCAAAATACAAAAGAATCTAAAACTAGGTCAAAAGTATCACTAAGAGTGAAATGAATATTCTTAAAACACAATAAATAAGGATGTAAACAACTGTTTTCAAACACAATGAATTTTAATCCCTCTCACTTTAGGAAAAACATCAAGTTTAAGGATGAGAAATTCATTTGAATAAAACTTGCGACTGTTTGGGGTTGAAAATTAATTTATTCATTTGAAATTTGAGAATTTATTGTGTTGCTGTGATTATTTGAACTGGATATTTTTTGTACTTTATTATAAAAGGAAAAAATAATTTTTTTTTCGTATTTTCAGTATTTTATTATCCAAAGTTAAGATTTTTAGGATTCCTTTTTTGTACTTACAATGAAATTTTTTTATCAGAAAGGTAGTTAGAATAGTTTAGCAAAGAATGTGAATTTTATTTTTCAATGTCTCATTGTTTTATTTATTTTGAGTTTCCACTCTTTGACTTTTATGCTCTGTTTCAATTGAATTTTTTCCTCTGTCAAAAAATTTCATAGAAAGCTTATTTTTAAATTTCAGTGAATCAAGTTATAGAAGCAAACACAAAAAATTATCGCGAAAAAAGCTATAATTAGTTAATAATTACAAATGCAGCTAAAATTGCTTTCGAAAAATTTATTTTTCTAAATTAAATGCAAATAAGTTGAAGCAAATTTATTTTATGACTTCTTTGTTTTTCATACCAAGAAATCTTACTAATTTTATAATTGAATTCAAATGCTTTTGTTTTAACTAAACTTTTCATAATAAACACATTTTAAATTTTTTTTTTGAGTAATAAATCGTTTTAAAATTTTTCTAACTATATTCTTTTCTAGGGTTCGGTATTATGCAGATAACAAGAAGAATTAAGTGCAAAAGTTTCTTCTTCTTCTTGATTTTTCCATTTTAAATAAATCTAGAACTTTTTAAATACGTTCAATGCTTTGTTTTCTTCTATTTTCTTTTACAAGATTAATTTATTTAATAATAAATGATTCTAAAAAAGCTCACAATGAACTCTTTTTCTCTTTTGAATACAACACACTTGTGAATGACATACAAAATTAAGGACAAAAAAACATGAGCACTTTTATTCATTCATTTAAAATTCATTAGAAAGTTTTTAATGTTTTGTGTCACTTTGTTCTCAATTTTGAAGGGGTTCACAAGCAAATTCAATAGAAAATAAAATTCTCGAGGACAAAGTTAAAAGTTGATGAAGGGAAACCTCAATTTTAAAAATTTTAAATTGAAAAGAATCAAGTCTGTCAAGAAAATTTGATCATTTCAAACTCTTTCTTACTTTAGAAATTTCCCAAAATTCAATCTTCATAATTTAAAACCCATTTCTATCTTTTCACAAACTCATTTATATTCAAGACAGCAAAAGCTCAACAAAGAAGATTTTCACTCATGCTTTTGCTTTTTGTATGTGTATGCCTCAATTCTCATTATTGTGTCATGTCATGTCATTCATTTTCACCTCCCATGTCGCTTCATGTCTACCATTTTCTATATCAATCTTTACTTATGTGTTCTTTGGAATGCTAACTGTGTTGAATTGAAAAATTTGTAGAAAAATTTTATAGAATTTTTAAAGTCATTGTATTTAAATAAAATATTGAATTAGATTAAAGCTTTGGACGTATCGAATTTTATTTTTGATTTTTCAATTGTAATTGAATTTCTTAAATGTTCTTTATTAAAAATTGCCAAACATTCTTCTTTTTCTTTATTTTTATTTTCTTTTAGCTTAAAATGAAATAATAAAGCAAAAAAAATTACTCGAGGGGAGAAAAAAGAGAACAAAAAAGTCATAAAATTCACCACTAAGTAGAGCATTTATTATTACATTTGTTGAATATTTCATCACCATTGAAATTGGAAATGCAGAAATAAATCTTTAATAGAAATAATTTAATGTATAGAAGAATAGTAGAGAGAATCAGAAAAAGGGGAAAAATATTGACCAAATTGATGAGTAATAGAAAAAATAATTTAATTTTGTGAATGAAAAGAGAAAGAAAAATATTAATATTTGGTTCAAGGTATGCGAATCGTTGATAATTAGAATTTTTGTTGAAAGTTTAGATAAATTAAGTACCTTAATTACAAAAAGCAAAAAAATTAGCCTTCTTCTTACAAGCATTATTTGTAAACAGAATTTTTTACAAAGCTCAACACAGTTTAAAATCTTCTTCACTCATTTTACATTACATAATATCAAATATACACTTAAGCGGAGATACTCAAGCGATAGTACACTAAAAACATTAAGATGACTCACGATAGAGATAAATTAGCTAAAAATTTTTGTAGGGTTGCAACGAAATAGAGGCACCACTACAATAAATATCATTGGTAAAAAAAAAATAATTTTACCATCAATTTACATAAAAACGAAATTTTAAATTTAAATGGTTAAACAAAATTTTGAAAAATTTGTCACTTTACATTTATTGTTTTAAATCCTTTAAAATATTTCAATCGCTTTAACAGTCATTCATTTGCTCTTAATTCCAAATAATATTTTATAATTCTCTTTTCTCCTCGAAATTTTTTGCTTTTATTTCTATTACTTTTCATCTTTTTTATACTTTCTTAATAACTAAATTTCAAAAATAAGTGTATAAAAAGAAAAAAATCGAAAACCCTATTCTAGTCAAGTTTCAATATTTTCAATAAAAATTATGCTCTTCTTATTTCTAAGAAAAACCACTATTATGGAGAAGATTTTCGTTTTTATTTCCTTTTCACAAATATTTTTTTTCCAAATGCGACTTCTCTCCCTCATAATGCTATCATTTTTTCCCTGCTCTTCTCTTACATTTAATACACAATAATTCCCTTGTAAATGTTTTATTATATGTGAAAATAGAAAAAGTGAAATAAAAAATATTTTCTTCTGTAAAAGCTTCTCTGATATGCTCTGTGGATGATGGTTAGATTGCAGGGTGTAACATAAGAATTTTATTTTAAGTTTTACTTCATTGCAGTAAAATTTTGTTTCGGGTAAAATTTTCGAAATTCAATATTTTCTATGTTGCACAATCTGTTACACCCTGTATGTGTCTTTTACATGAATGTCGCCCCAACTATACTACTCTCTAGCTCCTTCCATATCGAGCAATTTTCCTTTCCTTTCATTTTTTTTCTTGTAATAAAATATTAAACGACAAAACATGAAGTAAGTAGAGGCTTATGGCAATAAACGAGAATGAACGATTTGAAGTGGAATGAGAACTTCAAAAAAATTGAAATAAGTTAGTATTTTGGGTGTTTATTGCATGCACTCTGCCCACGCAATAACAATCATAATAAAGAATTTTATTGAAAATAATTTAGGGGTGAAATTAGGAAAGAAAAAGATGGAAAATTATTTATGATTTGTAATAATTGAGAAATTTTTATATAATTCATAGAAAGACTTTTAGAAGCATGTGTGACTGTTTTACCTATTAGAATTCTTAATTAAATTTTTACAAGACAAAAAAATTCTCTCTCTGATTCTATGTTCATTAATTTTACATTCCCAAATATTTTCATTCAAACTCTTTTACAATTTTCAATTTTCCAGTCACAAAAAAACATTTACAAAAAGGCAAAGATAAAATCGAAAAATGAGGAAAAGATTGCAGACATAAAGATAAGCAAAGAGCCAAGCTCACTCCATTTTTACTTGTATAGTATATAAAGAATGTCAATAAAATAAAACCAGACGATGATGACAAGAGGAAGCTCAAAAGTTGAATAAATGCAGGTAGATGACAACACATGACATTTTCAACCTTCTCTTAGTCAAACAGAACTGAATGAAATTCAGATGAAGATGTTTAATTAAAAATTTTCACAAATCAAACAAACAGGAAAATATACAAACATGAAAATTCAATATAAAGAGAAATTGAAATGGAAAAAGAGAAATTAAGCACTTGAGATGAAGTGAGCTGATGTAGTTTTTGAAATGCTTTTTGCATTCCTCTATTAAATTAAGACTGAAGCTGTCTTGTATGAATGACTAACATGCTGTAGTAAATTGATGGAAGGGAAAAATAGAGTAATATGTAGGTGGAAATGGAAAATTAAAATTGACAGGCGAGAAAGGTGAGAAAAAAGATTAGAGAAAGAAATGGGGAAAGAAAATTAAAAATTAAGAAGCTGAAATTTAGATTAAAAAAAACTTTTGTATAGAAATTTTGGTATAAGAATTTAAAAATTTAATTTTGTAAAGAAATTTTTAATTAATTTTTCGAAAAAGCATGAAAAGTTTAAAAAAGTTTTCATTTAATTTTTCATATGTTAAAAAGCCAGTTCTGGGCATAATTAGAAAAGAAATAAACTATTAAAAAATTTAACATAAAATTTCAAACTTCAACATCGAATTGTCATAAAAAATTCCAAGCCATGAATTAATTAAACATCTAAAACAAATTTTTATCAATTTTATCCTTTTTTCTTTTGTCTTTAACAGCTGAAAAACATTTCAACTTTCTCACATAAAGAACACCATAATAAAAGTTATAAAACAGCATTAAAATGCAATGAAAAACGACAAGCAATGACAAGAAACAGAAATTTTCACTTCCAATGAGAAATAAAAAATCTGCTTCATAAAATTTTCATATTTTTATGCGACATAATTTTCTCATTTTCCCGCTCGCGCTTGACATTCTTTTTTCGCTGTTTTTATTAAAAAATAATTTTTTTCTGAATTTTTGCTTGTTTTCATTGTTGTTTTATGAATTATTGATGGAAATGAATGAAAGTATGAAAATTATTTTTGCTTGTTGTTATTTAGGGTGCTCTTCTGCGAATTCTGTTCACTTATTTTATAATAAAATATTTAAGAGAAAATTTCTTCTTCTGCGTTCACTTTTGTTTCAATATTTTTGAATTTATTTTATGAATTTCTTTGATTGTTTTTTAATGAAGAAATTTTTTAGTAAAATGAAGGAAAAATAAATTTTTTATCAATAAAAAACTTCAAACAAATTTCTTAAATAATTTACAAAATTTTTCGTTTTTAGATAAATAAAGCTATTGACAAAATCATTTTTATGAAAATTTCAACAAAAATTGGTATCTTAAACCTTTAAAAACCAACAAAAACTTCCCTTCAAAAATTTCTTTCATCATTCATTCATTTTTCATCCTCCACCATTAAATCATCAACTTGTTTTTTATATCTTATCTTCATCAACGTATCGTCCATTCTTTTCATACACCCAAACAAATTTTTTCTCTTTCTTCCTCACTTTTCAATACCATGTCGTGAAAAAAAAGCTCAAAGCAAACTTTCTTATCAATCTTTAACGATCTTCATCTCTTCTCGCCTTCTTTTATTGAGGAATTGAAAGGCAACGATTTTTGCTCGCTGATGTTGGGACAGAGTTGCTAAAAAATTCTTTTTATGCGAAAAATTCTTTTAAAATTTTCTCCATCTCTGACCAGCTTTCATTTTCCTTCATTTCTACAATCAACTTTTTCTCCTTCATCATAAAACATGATGTTGACAAAAAAGGAGGCAAAAAGAAGAAGATTTTTTCAATAGAAAATTGTTTGCTGTAGTTTTTTCATGCTTCATTATGTGCTTCCTTCTGCTGATCAATAGAAGCAAAAAAATGTGAAATGAGATTGAAAAAAGTCCTTATTTAGAAAAGAAAAAATACGAGCGAGTGAAAGAGCATTTAAGAAGGAAAAGGTCAGAGAAGAAAGAGCAGAAAAATAAGGAAGAAAAATCGAATTTCCTTTCGTTGCATATTGCTTTTGAGATCAGCAGATTTCCCTTTTATGTGTGTATGTTAAGGAATGATTGAATTTGAATTTTTTTTGGGTGAATTGGAAAGTTTGTTGAATTTCAAAAGGAAAATTGGTTTTTAAGGTCTATTAGTATTTTAAATATCAAATTCAAGGCAAATATTTCAATGATATCAAATGAAATTTACTTACGAAATATTTTTAAAATTGATGGAAATTTAAAATTTTTGTCACTTACCTAGAAAGAGAAGAATAAGAGAAATATTTTATGAGTTAATGATTTTATCAAGTTTAAATAAATAAATAATTTAGTTATTTTCTTTAGACTTAAAAAAGTTTTCAATTCCAAATTTTCTTTTTCAATTTTGAGTTTTTTTGAATTCATAATATTTTTAAAAATCACTCTTTGATCGAAAACCACAAAGTTTAGACCGGAAAACACTCATACTCGATTTTTTCATGAAATCTTTATCTATAATATTTTCTGCAATGTTCATAAAGCTTCCATTGTTATTTTCTTTTCTATTTTCTCCTTTTTCATGTGGAATTTTTTTATTCTTTTGTCTCTTCTATTCATTAACGCATTCGCATTTTTCTTATTATCTCATATGTGTATGAAAAGCGTAAAAATATTAGAAAAAAGAAGAATAATTGAAGTGGAATTTTCATCACGATGCAATGAGCAAGATTCTTTCCTAAAGTAAGACAAAAAGCGGTTTTTTGTTATAAAAAAAATAACTTAATGTTTATCATAGCGTAAATTAAAAATAAATCTCTTTCAGAGGATTTCAACAATTAAAATAATATTGAAATTATGAGACATAATGTTTAGGAAAATATCAAGAGAGAAATAAAATTTTTATCCAGAACAGAGTGGTTATGATTTCTGTCTGAATTGACACAAAAATCAGTTTTTTTTTCGAAGTCATAACATCAAATTAACTTTTAACAACTCTAGTTGAGAAAACGAAAATGAAATAAAAATTGATTTAGTTTTTTAAGCATAATAAATTTTGTTTTTGATTAAACAGAAATGAAATTATTTGAATTTTTTGTTGTAGTTCTCAAGTGACCAAAAATACGTTTAAATTTTCAATGTATATACATTTAGCATGTCACGACTAATAAGTATACTTGAAGTATATGTAAAAATATTAAAAATTTACAAAATAGCTTCAAAAAAGCGTGATATAACAATTTTCGTCTAAATTGTGATTCCTTTTAAAATGGTTTTTAAGCTCAAAAAATTGTCTCCAATTTTTCCACTCTTCAAATATTTCAAAAAATTGTTTGATATCAAACTTTCTGAAAATCCGAAACAAAAAAATCTCACATTACAAAAATCAATGTTGATTGATTCCTATTTTATTCAATTTTTCTCAATTTTCTTTCTGTTCAAATCAATCTCATGGTTCACCTCATAAAATATTACTTTTCATGAGGCATTACAAAATTAATAAGGGGATTATTTGACATAGAAAGAGAAATGAAAAGCGGCTTAAAGGTTCATTTTCTTTTTTTCCCTCTTAACTATTTTCATGCTTTTACTGACATTTGAACAAAAATGAGATGTTGATGATGATTTTCGAGTAGCACGCGATACTTTAATGATTGTAAGAAAAATAAATTAAGTAAAATTCAAAACAATTTTTTCTAATTTAAATTTATTTTACTAACGTTTTTTTTCATTAATTTCATTTCTTCTTTTTTTTGTAATTTAATTTTATACCCAACTGACCAGTCATTTATTTATTCGTTCAACCTGTGGAATCGATAGATTTTTATCAGCATATTCATTATGATTACATACACTGAACATTAGCAAATGTAACAATGACACTAATAATGAATATTCATCATTAATTTTATCAACAATTCACAATCAATTCAATATGGAATGAAATTACAATATGTAGGATTTTTGCCACTACCCTTGTTTATTTTGAAGCAACAACTCATACAAAGTGAAGAATAGTTTGTAATTATGAATAATTAATCACAATGGAGCCTAAATATTCATATGCTTTTTGTCTGTCTATGTATAAATTATAAGTCTAAGAAAAATTTTAATGAAATTTTCCATAATTGAATTTTCTTATGATTAACAAAAAAAGCTGAAGTCACTTTAGCTCATCGTTGATTTTTTTGATCAATTGAAGATTTTTGAAAGAAGAACAAAATAAATTTTAGATTTTTAAAAATTTGTTGTAATTTGTTGCAGACATTAGTAATCACAAAAATATCTTGTTATACAGCAAAACTAACAAAATTTTGGAACTAATTGTAAATATTTTTCAAATAAAAGCATTTGAAAATTCAGAAATTCGCAAAAATTTTGTCCATAAATATTTCTACAAGATTAATCAAAAACCTGGTTGTAACGTATTTTTGAATATTCGAGCTAGATTATTTATTTTGAATTTGATAAACAGCAGTGAAAACTTTTTAAAAGTTTCATAATTAAACATCTAAAAAAGACACTAAATTTTACAAACTGTAAACGAATTTTCGTTTATTATCTTAAAATTTATTAATAAAAGTAAAATTTTGATATTCTTGAATTTTCGATAAAGTTTTCCGTTGCGATTTTAAGCTTAACTGTTTCCTGTACTAATAGTCTTAAAAATTAGTTTCTAAGATTTTTTTATCTTCACTAGTATTATCAAAAAAACTTCCATTTCGTTCAACAAGAATAAGTAACAAAGGAGCTTCAAATCATGAATAATTCTAATGAACTGGTCATTGTAGCACGCATATTCACAATAACGTCATACAATCATCATCAACAACATTATTTTTATGTAAATTTCTCTCTACATTGTTTTCATGTGCGTGTGTTTGAGTGTATTCACAGTTGTTCAGTTTTTTGAACTTCCATATTATTTATTTTTGTTTACTCTAATTCATGAGCGTGCACAGTCGGACCAAAAAAAAATATTTTCTCTTTCTCCTATCACAAACATACTACGGAAGTAAACATTTTCGAAAAACTATTTCAATTACTGTGATTATAAATTTTTAATTGTCATGCGAAAACTGAATGTTTGCTTTTTCTTGCTTATGTCAAAATAAATTGAATTGCTAATGCATTTTTTGGTGTGTTCATTTGTGGTAAAATAGATTTTGGCAATTTTGTTGTTTCAATTTGCGTTTTTGATTATTTATTGTTTTTTCGATCTAGTGGAATATTTATTGATTGAGAATTTGAAAGTGTTTGTTTTGTGTGATGGAAATTTTACTGAATTTGATTATTTATTGTGATTTTCTGGAAGAATTTTTATTTTACCAAAAATTATATTAATTTCATTTTTATTTTCCTTTCTATAGAAATTTTAATTTTGCAAAACCACAAAGAAAAACATTCATAATAAATTGCATATCACAAACCAGTTTTAAAAATGAAATTTCGAACAAAAAAATTCAACCGGAAATAACAGAAGCATGTGAAGAATAAAAAAGGATAAAAATTTCAAACAATCAATTTTTACTCTTTCTGTTTTAATTCAATTTGGAGTGAAATTTCACACTTTTAATGCACGCATAATTCACTTCCATCTGCTGCTGTTGATGGTGGTTATGAGGTAAAAAACTGACACTCAAGTCATTATCATTACAAATACACATGAAGAAAAAAAATTCTAATTTTAGTTTGCATTCTTTTGTCTGCTCTGATGCATTGTTCATGCAGACACAAAAAGAGAGACAAAAAGAAGAAATTCTCAAACATTTGCTTTTATGTTTTGTTTATTTAACATTTCTCTAACTTCAACACATATGTGCATATAGTTTCTTTGGCTTTGTGTATCAATTGAGCTATGCATAGCATGTGTCTAAATAGTCTTTAGCACTTTATATCAATTGCAGTAGCAGTTTCAAAAATGAAAAGGAAACAAAATTTTTAAAATATTTTTATTTGCAGACTATAAGTGAGATGAAGCTAAGAAATATTTTTCTTAATAGAAAAAGTTTAAAGCAAATTTTAAAAGAAATAGTAATAATAGCAATATCAGTCATTATATTTTTGAATAATATTTTCAAAGTCAAATACACATTTTTTATTTTACTTTTAGTAAAACGGTCGTAGAACTCAGATAGAAAAGCAATTCCATAAAACAAATTGCATACAAAATTTCTAATTTTCAATGTTTACTCTGTTTTTGCTTTTAGGAGTTGTTACTTCTTGTCAATAAAACTTTTGATACTTTTCATATAATTTTGATTTTTATTATTTTTTAATAATTTCTCTCTTTTATTTATCAAATCAGAGTTGTCAAAGTAGAATCTACTTTGTTGCTTTTGGCAACTTTCTACAGTAGATTTTGGATACTGGCTACAGATCAGTAGATTCAAAACTCTGTATCAAAATTTGCAACTCTTTGAATTATTTTATTATTACATTTAAACAGAATTTTTATGAAAATGCATTTTTTTTCTTTGTTAAATATTTAAAGGAAGTGATAATGACTTGACCACCCAGATATGTTGTACATGCATGCATTCTGATGACAATAAAAAAATAGAAACTTCAAAACAAAAACTAGTTTTTTTCAAATCAATTTTGTGCATTGATAAGCTAGAATATGAGAAACTATTTTTTGAAAAACAATGGACATAAAAATGACTTCAATTCGAATGATAAATGAAATATAAATGAATTTTTATCCTTTCCTATAATTAAATTTATATTGGAAAAGTAATAAAAAGATAAATTATAATGAATTCAATATTATTTCTAAAATAATTCATAAAAAAAGAATCAAAAATTCAAAATGCTTATTGCTTGTTTTTAGCTTTATTGCTTCTTATACTTATGTTTTTATGAGAAACAAACCTTATTGTAGAAAGAGAAAATTTTAAACATAGATATGAACATGTATCTTGTGCAAATCCAATTTTTATCTTATTTTCTTTATCTTTTGTTATTCCATTTATTTGAAAGTGAGTGCATAAGATAGAAATAAAAGTAGAATAAAGTTATGGAAATTTTAAAATATTATTCTAATTTGATTTAATTTTGAATATTTTTTCTATTTTAAAGCTTTTTTTAATTATCAAAAAGAATTTGTGTAAATTCAAGCATTTTTAGAGAAAAGTTTTTCAAAAAATTTCCATTAATAAAATTTTCCAACACACAACAAGAGATGATATGATAAACCACAATAGAAAATATGAATGTAAATTGCCCTTAAGAGAAAACATGAACCTCAAGCATTATCTATTCAATTTTAATATAATAAATATTTTGTAAAATATTCAAACAATGATTCATAACTTGCATTGCATTTCCTTCCTAACTGACCAAATGCCGCAAGAATTTTCTATTCAGACAGACAGGAATTTTCATCTTTTTCATATCATCATTAGATGTTTAGTTCCATAAGCTTTTCTTCTTTTACTTCCTCACATGCATATAAATTTATTGAGACATCGAGAGTGAGAGAGAGAGAGAGAAGAAATTTCCCATTAAGGATTATGTCATGTAAGATCGTATGATAGAGTTGATGATGATGATAATGGTATGAGTAAAACATGCATGCAATGCAACCTTAATAAGACGTCTTGTCTTATATTCTGATAAACATATTCTAATTGCATTTTCTTGAAATTTACATGCAAAATACATACATGTAGATAGGTGTTGTAATGCAAGGGTGTTAAAGGTTATTAGAGCTTAGAAACAGAAAGCAATCTATTCTAGAAACATCAATTTTGTAAAAGAAAAACTTTAAATGCTTTTAATTTTAAGAAAAAGTTTTCTATTTAAAATGGTTTTTAGCGTATGAAGAAATCTAAAAGGGAAGAAAAGATTTACCAAAGGATAAAATCTTTGAGAGTTATAAACGTTCCCTAATTATATTAAAAAGAACCAATGGTTATAAATTTCCTAACTTATTAATAAAATAACTAAAGCCAAAAAGGCATAACAAAAATAAGTTTGAAGTTTACAACAAAAAATTTAATTAGTAAAATTTCAGTTTTCCTAGTCAAAAGTGAACATAAAATTATTCAAAATTTTATGAAAAAGAATTTTCACAAAAAAAAATTTGTTGAATTTTCTTATTTTCATGTTTTTTATTCTTAAGTTGTCTAATTTTCTTCTTGTATTTGAAAAATAATAAAAATAAAAAAAATTGTTTAATGGCTTTGACTCTTAACTAGAAGAAAACATTTTAAAAAATTTTGTTTCTTCGAAGGATGCAAACATTTTTAACAAATTACCAATATTTACTTTAATCACTAAATAGTTCTGCTTATTAAGAGTTATCAATTCTTTTACAAACAATATGTCAATAGATACAAACTATGAAATTGACCTTTAATTTAAATTTTGTCAAAATTTGTTTCTCTTTCAATTATACTTTAAATTTTAAAATCAAAAGCTTCAATATTTTGCAACTTTTAATCTTTAATTTTCATGTCTCAAAAATAAGATGAAAAGAACATGAAAACATCAATAATTTCATCACATCTCATTTTTGATAAAATTTTCTTATTCAAAGTCAATTTTTTTCTCTTTTTACTTGCTCACATAATCCATCAAAAAATAAAATATAAAAAGTAAGAAAAAAAGAAAGCATGAGAAGCATAAAATAAGCAAATAAAAAAATATGTGTGCGCGTGTTTGTCATTTCATTTATTGCTTCATTTGAAAATGAGATCAGTAGAAAAAGAAAAAATGAGACAAAAATGTGTAACGGAAAAAAACTTAAAAGTTAAACTTATTTTTGATAAATTTAATTTGTTGAGTTTTGCAATCTATTAAAATTTTTTCCAACTCTGACCCATCTTCATGTCTCACATAAAATAATAAATAATTCAACTTCGTTCGTTTTTATATTGCAAAATAAATGAATTGAGCAAATAATCAACATTCAAAGGCATCGCACCGTTGCGACTCAAGCGAGAGAATAAAAAGCAAAGGGAAAAAGCATTACGGAAGTTCATCTCAATTTCATTCACATCTGAATAGGCAGAAAAAAGATAAATAAAAAATTCTTTTTTTCAAAACAACTCTTTTTTACTCGCATGTGACAAGATGAATGAGAAATAATGAGTAAGAGAGCAAAAAAAAAAAGTATGAATAGAAGAGGAGAGAAAATGATGATGATGAGCGTGTCTGTTTGTCGTGTAAACAAATTTCAATTAAAAAGAAATATTTACAAATTAATGGCACATGTGAGTGAGTGAAGGAAAGAAAGAAAATTGAAAATGACATAAGATTGATGAAGAAAGAAAACAAAACATTTGGAACAAATTTTTTTAAAAATAAGATTGAAAAAATTAAAAGTTTTTATTAAATTTACTCTATGTTATAAAATTATTAACATCTTATTTGATTCGAATGAAAATTTAAAAATAAAATTCAGTTAATTCCAAGTGTTTTATTTTTTAATTGAACTTAAGTAATTTGTTTCAATTAATTTAACTTGTAATCAACATTTCAAATGTCTTCAAATTCTGAATACAAATGGCTAATCAAAGGCATCAAAGCATTCAAATATTAATATATATCTCGTGACAATTGTTCTCAAAAATGTTCATGATATTCACGAAGAATAATTTTTTTAGTCCGTATGTTTGTTTCTTTATAAATAAGTATTTATCAAACTTTTATTTAGTACACAGAACGTTACAGTAATAAAATAAAATAATTTTAGACAGAATATCATAATTTGAAAAGAAATAGGGCTTAAGCTTGGAAAAAATCATTAGATTGAGTTGTGCATCAAAATTCTAATCTATCACGACAAAAATATTTTTAACATGTCACTGAAGTTTAATGGTTTTTTGTTAAAATTTTCAGTAATAAAATTTTCATGTGTTTATATCCGTACTGTAAAAGTATTTAAAAATATTTTTTAAAATAATTTTATTTTCACTTCAGTTAACAAATCCATAAAAAAAATTTCCTCTAAACTTTTTTAACGATAAAATTGATAACGCTTTTCAGTGTATTACAAGAAAAAAATATTAAATTTCCATTCATCTGAGGCTTCTCGCATCTGAGTTGCATCCATGGGGATGTTGTCATGGAAATTAATAACAAGTATAAAAAAAGCGTTGCAGTAATAATGTAAAAGAGTTGTATATGATGAAGACGTAGGAAAATTAATTTTCTCTTCCTCATCCTCCATCCATTTTTTTTTACAATCTACAACCGAGAAAAGATTTGTAGGTGGAAATGAGAAACATCGAGTAATGAAGATGAATAAAAATTTAATTGAAATTTAATTCAATTTTTTAATTTTCTCTCTTCATGAAGCATTTTTCTGCTACTCTTGAGTGAGAAATTTACTTATTCAATCAAGTTATAGTGAAAATTGTGTATATGAAATTTTGTTGAACTACTATGAAAAATTGAATGATGCATGTGGTTGAAAGGGGTTGGAATTGGCTTAAATAAAAGTGGTCAAGTTTGGGTGGATTTTGAAAGTTATAATTGAATTTTAAAAATTTTCAATTTGCCGTAAAATAGTGAAAATTTCTTAAACGTAAATTCCAAGTAAAAATTTAAAAAGAAGAAAATTTTTTATAAATAAAATTTCTCATTGAAAATTTTTTATTTTTTCTAAACGTTTTTTAATTCACATTTAATTTTCCCCAACATTAAAATCACAATTAATCCACTCAATCTCACCTCTTTACCTTTTCAACGCTTTTTATAATTATAATCAGAAAAATTTTTCATCATCACAAACTCAAACACAACAAATGACGGCTGTCATGGTATTCATATATTGTATATATTTTCATACAGTGCACACCCTTAATAAAAACATAATTTTAATTAAAAAATTTTTCTTTTCCCTCCTCAAACCATCATAATCATCATCATTTTTCATAAAAATGTATAAATTTGTATGTATGCGATCTATTTATGTGTTTTTAATAAAATTAATGTGAGTTGAGTGTTTGTTCAATGTCAGTGAACATTTTTATTATAAATTTATTGAGTGAAATTTATGAAAATTACATAGGAGAATGTGGAAAAAAATTCATTAATTAATATGAAATTTTTAAAGGTTTTAAGGAATATGCTGGATTTAAAAATTGATCGATAATTGAATTTATTGGGTTCGGACATGAACGCAGGTCTGCGAATATACTTGTACAAGTTTCATGCAACTTGACTTACAAAATAAGTCTCTAATTCTAAGAGTTTTTATTTCATTCGGTAAATTCTTGATTGATTTTGAGTATCATTGACTTTCATATAAATTTATTATTTGTAAGTCAACTTGCATATAACTTGTACAAGTACATGCGCAGGCCTGAGTTCAAGACTGAACCCTAGTATAAATTCTATTGCTTGTTTTTTACTATTAGTGAAGTTAAATATTTTTCGTTTTAATCCAATCGAATTTCCAATTTAGACCTTAATAGAGCGATTTAAAGCAAATATAAATTAAATTGAGGTTCTAACACCTTGTTTTTAAAATAATCTGTCCACTGTGTGACCAATAACAAAAATCTTC
>JACWBX010004337.1:0-11924 GCA_014622435.1 Polypedilum pembai
CGATATCTATATTGTTTTGGAGAGTACTTGGAGGATTTAGAAGGTTGGAGAAGTGCTGAGTCCAACGTTCCAATTGAAGATCCTCATTGGTAATTAGTTTACCGTCTGTTGCCTTAACAGGTTTTCCTGTACTGAAACTACGACCTGCAAGTTGTTTAGTTAGACGGTAAAGTTCACGTGATTGGTTTGTAGCGGCTGCAATTTGTGCTCTGTCCGCAATATTATTTAGCCAGTCACGACGGTCTTTTCTGGCTGAATACTTTACTCGTCTATCCAATGTATTGTAAACTTCCATCCTTTCCAAGCGTTGTTCCTGCGTCTTTGCTGTATTTGCTTCAACATTCACTACCTTCCTCTGCCGAATTAATTCCCATGTCGCATCAGAAATATAACATTTCCTACGCTCATGAGAAGTAGGTGCTATTTTCTTGCCGGCTTTGAGATAAGAGGATTTGACATATTCCCAACGCTCATATATTTCGCTTGGTCGCGAGTCACCAAGGCATCGTAAAAGCTCAGCACGGAACTGGCTTTTCGCTTGAGCACTTGAAAGCTTTTTGGGATCCACTTTACGTTGATGGGTAGAGAATTTGGGCTTTAATGCAGCGAGTTTGATTTTGATGGTGCCTATCAGGAGCTTATGATCAGTGTGGAGCTCTGCTCCTCGATAGACTCGTGTGTCGAGTAGAGACTGTCTCCATTTGCGGCTGATGGAGATATGGTCGATCTGGTTCTTAGTTACACCATCATTAGACAACCACGTTTGTTTGTGGATTAGTCTGTGTGAAAACATAGTGCCTCCTATGATAAGATCATAGTTGGTGCACAAGTCCACAAAACGAGCACCATTGTCATTCATTGTGCCAAGTCCATGTTTTCCCATGATGTGCTCCCTATTTGTATTGTCTGAACCAACTTTTGCATTCAGATCGCCCATAAGAATCCGGATATCACCCCTTGGAAGATTGTTCAGTGTTGCTGATAACAATTCATAGAAATTGTCTTTTGTTATGTCGTCAGCCATATTTGTTGGTGCATAAACTTGAACAATCGACATATTGCGTGCTTGAGTACGAAATCTTGCAGTTAAGATTCTGTCAGATATGGGGGTCCAGTTCATCAGTGCTCTTCTAGTCGTTGCTGACATGAAGAGTCCCACGCCGCTTTCTCGATTTTGGTCGAGCGGCTTACCAGAGAATATAAACGAAACAAGTCCGTTTTTGGTGGGCAATCTTACTTCTCCACTATCAGGCCAACGATGCTCGCACACGCCAAAAATTTGCAGGTTAAATTTCGAGAACTCCTTCAACAAGTCTTCCATCTTTGTTGGTGCATCATGCAGAGTCCTTATGTTCCATGTACCAAATCGTGTCCGTTTTCTAGCGCGTAAGGTCGTCGTCGTTTGATCCAGTCTTGTTTTGTTATCCGTGTCATGTATAGATTTGTTTCAGTTAAACAGGTTATAAGCCTGTTGTAACCTAGTTTGGTGCTTGGGGCTGCCAATCTTGAGGCTTCCAAGCAAGCCCATCCCATCCTCTTTAGTCTCTGCCTAAGCAAATTAACAGTGGGCCCGCGTGAAGGGAGAGGAATTGGTATTTGAGTATGAGAGGCTAAGTACGAGGAGTCCTGTAGAGCACTCAACTCGTATGTATTACGCGTCATACTCTTACCCACCAAGTGGGTAAAGATATTTAAATAATTAGCAGTAAAAACAGCTGCAATTGTCGTATATACACAAATTTAAAAAAGAATAGAAAATGTTTCTTGCTCCTTTTTTAAAGAAAATTTTGAATTTCATTATGAGAAATTGGAGAAAAGAGTAATTATTTTAACTTTTCTCAAAACTATATATCTTCGAATATAAGGAAATATCTTTGGATTTAATTTTGCCAAAGTTTATATTTTCTAACTTTAAAAGACCAACTTAGGTTTTTCAATTAAAATTTTATTTTTATTTGAAAATTCGTTAATTGCAATTAAAATTGAAATGTTTTCGGACTCTGATTTTTTAGGTTTAGTTTTCATAATATTTTTCTTTCCGTGTTGTCAAAAAATGACTTAAATTTATTTTTAAAATGAAAAAAAATTGTTTTCATCAGGACATTAAAATAATTGCCTAAAAAAATTATGATATTCTCTTTACCCTCTTCTACTGCCATCTTTTGAAAGTAAAATCAACATTCAGTCATTCGTTTTATTCTCTCTTATTTTATTATTCTCATAATATAAGTATTTAACAACCTTTCTTCGTTAATCATAATAAAAGATTTTCCTAATGGAATTAAGCTTCATTAACAACTTTGTTATTATCACCTCCCAAAATAAAGTAAGTGTCATCGTAAAATTTAATTTTCCTACGTAATCATCATTATTGTCATGAAAGCTCTTTCACTTTTCTCTTTATATATAATAAACTGTTCATGTTTGAATGAGTTGTATGCAAATTTTATGCATGCGCGTGTCTTGTTAATGGTTTTTTGTTTCCATTATTATTACATAATCCCAATGTATATGAATTTTAATTCTATAAAAAGAGAAAACGATAATAAATCTATGAAATGCTAATTTTTTGCTCTCTTTTTCAGATTGTGAATTTTTCCCCCTTTTTAATTTTTTAGCGTATTTTCTTCAAAGAAAAAAGATACTATCGTTAGCACTTTGTCCGTCCGTTCATCTGTCTCCCTAACTAGTCTTTACCAGAACGGTTTTTAATTAAACTTTTTGTGTTAATCTATTGCTGCCGATCATGAGATTTGTGTAATGGAAGATTTTACCGAAACTTCAAGCCGTTCACGAGTTATTCCAAAAATTTCGAAAAAATTTGAAGAAAAAAAATTTTCGCCACAAATTTTTTCAGCACAAAAACTTTTTCACCATAAATATTTTCAAAAATATTTTTCAAATAAAATTGCTGTGCAGAGCATTCTGGTGTCAATTTAACTCATAATTTTTTTCATAAAATTCATAGAAATGTCTTTTGAAATTATTTTGAGGACGATTTCATTGAATTTTCAATAGATTAAATTTTGCAAGAAAACACTGATCTGCAACAGAAAAATGCGCTTTTAACACGTAACTGACGGTTAATATTACTGGTTCCTTTTTGATTTGCACATAGCACAGTAAAATAGAGCATAGAAAAAATTGAGATAATATTTTTAAATCTATTAAACGAAATGTATGAAACAAAATTTGGGGGAGTTGATTAACTGCGGAGAAAAGAGTTGAGTGAATATTATAAATCTTCATGAATAAAAATATTAAACCGATTTTTCAATTAAGTAATGCTTTGTAGAAAAATAATTTTTAGAGATATTTGATTGATTTAAATCAATGGTAAAAATTTTTGCTTGATGTATAAACTTAGAAAAAAATCGAGAATTTTTTTCTTATCTGCATAATGCTTAACCTTAAAAAAGCGCGTTAAATTAAAAATTTTTTTTACAAAATAACGAAAAGAATTGAAAATTTCTATTTAATGTATAAGCTTAAGAAAAAAGGTTATTATTTAATTATTTTTAGAGAAATTTTGTGAATATTTTTTTAAGCCAACGCTATTTTCTCCCTATCATATAATAAATAAATGAAGTACTGAACTAGTGAAAAAAAAAAGATTTTGTAATCATAAATTTTCTGGTGTCACCGTAAATTTTCAGTTTGCATAAAAATTAAATGTACAGTATTATTCCCAACTTTTTATCGCAATTTTTATTTTCATTCCCAAATAACAAGCAAAAAAATACTTTTAATTTATTACTAGTGCACGGTTGATACCTATGAATAAAACAGCACAAAAACACACTTTTGTTGTAAAAATGATAAATGTTCTGTCGCAAGCAGCGTGAGAGTATTTGTAAAAGGAAGAAATTTTTGTTCAAAGTATCTCACCTGAAGCAAACTTTGATGATTTTATGTTGTCACTTGATGGTGAGGAATTCTGTGAGATTAATGCCTTGTCGCTAACTACGGAAACTGTAAGTAAGAAAAAGCATGAATAAATTTTCATTTCCCATAAACTCCCTTCACTTTTCTTCTTAATACTTCTTTGACTAATGTTTTTTTATTATTCATTCGCTTTGATGATGATGTTGCAAAAATTTAGTTATTGGCATGTATTGTAAATAAAATTCTCATAATATTAACGACACGCGTGCACACACACAGAGCATTCACGCCAATTAAGCAATTTGAAAAGGATACACCCTTCAAATTTACTAGCTGCGATCTGTTTATAGTAAAAGCTAAAAGTAATTTTATAATAATGCGTTATCATCCCTAATGTAAATATTTATTTATTTATGGTTCGCTTTTTACGTTTCAATGATTTTACTTAAATTTCTTTCATTCATTTTCTTATCTTTAAATCAAATGCTTTCGTTTTGCTTTAAAAAGAACAAAAAATTTTAATGATTTTCAACAATTGTTGCACACACCAGAAAAAATTCGTGCATTTTGTCATGCTTAAAAATTTCTCAAGTACTTTAACCCCGTAACAAATGAAAAAGTGTGTACGATTGTTGCAAAAAATACATTATCATGGATCTATTGTCGATATCGGAAATAATTAAAAATATTTTCTTTCGTTTTATTCGGTTCAACTATCAAACAAGTCTCAATTGAAAAGAAACTCTAGAAAATTTTCTATTTACAGAAGCAAAAAATTTTTAATGATCATCGTCGGAATGATTTTTATGGGCAATTATTTTGAGATAAAGAAAATTTTTCAACTTTGAAAATCGAATGGCATAAAATTGATTAAAATTTTTAAATTTTCCACTCACTTTGCTGCCTGCTCTTTGAAGTTGATGATTCATTATTACTGCTCACAGATTGGCCACTAACATGTGAAACAGAATTGATTCTAAGCGATGAAGTCAGTCCATCATTTTGCGAATGATTGTGGTTTGCTTGTGACACGTTGATAGATCCATTTGGTGATGAATTTATGGAATTAGAATTGAGTGGATTTGAAGAGTTGGTTGTGTTGCTGAGAATCACATTATTGCTTAATGGTGACGATGAAATGTTTTCATTGTGATCACTTAATCGTGGTGATGTGTACAAATCACTGTTTCAGTTAAAATTTATTATTTAATATCAAAAATTTTAAATTTGAAAATTCTCACCTGAAAGCACTGCTTGTGCCGAGAAAACTTCTATCTTGTAGTGCAGCTTTTGCTTTTTCAACACTTTGTTTAAGCTGCTCAAATGTTGATTGATGAAATCTATACGAAGACCACTCAGTGCTGCACTGACCGAAACCAAAATCCTCAGTTTTTATTATTGAACTCGACGGCGACACAGTAGTTCTTTTTAAGTCCAATGCCGATTGATATGAACACGAACTTTCATACATATTAAATTTATATATTTTTTTAAATGACTTGATAAAAATATGACAAAAATTTGATTTTATCTTAACTCTCACAAATATGAGTCACTAAATTAGTTTTTAATTCGCTGATCACAAAAATAAATTATTTTCCTTCAATTATTATTTTTCTCAATTAAATTCTCGTTTTTGTAATAGTTCTTTATCAATCACTTGACAATCACCATTATTATAGTTACATTAGGTCAAGTTTATATTTAGATTATTATATTTCACACAATTTGACCAAATAAATTTTTAATTTTTTTCTCACTTTATGAAGCACTCAATTTTATAACAATTTGTGTCTTAAGACCCCGTAATTCCCGTTGCCATTTTTCACTTTCATATATGTATGTAAAAGTCAGACGGAGAGGAGTAAAACGGAAAGAAATTTGTATATTTTTTCTCGGAAATAAGGCAATAGCACTATATGTAAAAGACCTTGGCCGTTGTTTTGAAAAAACTGGATATCCGCTACGAATGACTGCCAACAATGACACAACAAGATCATCCTCGGAAAGGAATGTGTGTGTTTTTTATGAAGACAGGAAAATTGAGTTGAGCGAGGCACAGTAGGGAAAAAGGAGAATTTTCCTTACACATGACACACGAATGAACCAAATCATTCGAACTGAATAGAATATGGGATGGTCTTGTAACGACTGTCTGTGTGTGTGTTGGTACTTATATTCTCTCTCTTTCGGCGCGTCTATATATGAATGGATAATGTATAAGGATAATATTTGCTGTTGTTATTCAAAGAGACATATTACAATGATGATACCTTATTCTGTATGAAAATTGAAATGGGAAAATGTTTGGAGGGCGTGGCTAAAAGTGAACGAGTGAAAATTCAAAAAGAAAAAGAAAATGTTTTTCCATCATGGAAGGGATGATGTTGGAGGAAAATCTACAAAAAAAAAAGATGAAGAATTCTTTGTAATAGCAAATACAAAAGCTCGCTTTTTTTATTTCATAATTATTCTATTTTTACGATATTACAAGTCACACTATTTTCAATTGTGTCTTGAGAACATCATCATCATAATAAAAGAAAATAATAAGAAGAGTAAAGACTTAGAAATTAAATATTTCTTCTTATTAAATTGTGTAAGAAAATTGCTTTTTTTATATTGAGTGAATACTAAAAATAAGTTAAATTATCAGTCAAAAAGTAAAGTTTTGAAAAAAAAAATTAATTTCATTCATAATGATGTTTTATAAGTAAGAAAAATAATTGAATAAAACTAAAGTGATTTTTGATTGTCAATTTTCAAATATTTAATAGTTACATTCAAATTACTATTCACAAAATTTCTCTGAAAACAAAATTTATATCATACTTGCAATATTTCACTTGTGTTAATTAAAAATAAATCATACGCTATAAAACAGCAGACCATACCTATCTCACAAAAATATAAAAATACACTTCCAGGTGCATGAAAATGGCTATAAAATATAATTAATCGAGTATATTAAAATTTTAAATAAACGATTAGTAGAGCAGTTAATACAGGAAGAAGGAAAAGGGTGAATAAAAAATGTATGCATTAATATAAATTAATAGGAAACATAAATTAACATGTGCGATTATCAGTTAAAAATAAAATTATTTTCATGTAATCACATTTATGATAAAAATTTTCATTATTCAAAATAGAGATTTAAATCTCTAATTAAATACTTACAAAACCTCTATTGTAAAGAGTATGAGAGAGTTTAAATTAATTATACTCGCATGCAAAGATGTGTACACGACCAGCCGTAAACATAAATCAAAGTGGCTGTTGATGGTCTATCAAATGCAACACAATAGCAATAAAATGAGCAAAGGAAATGAAATAGAAGGAGAGAGAAAGAGGAGTTCATGAGGTCGCGTGTAGATTTTCATTGCACCGGAAGTGTCACGTGACATCTTATATGAACACATCAATACAAAAGAGTAGCAAAATTTATTTATCCCTTTTTTAAACAAACATATAATTGCATAAATACTCCATTAATTATGTTTATTATGTTTAAATTTTTATTAAAGAAAATCTATTTAGACTTACAATAATTTTTTTTGGGCAGTGATCTTCATACTCTGTCAAACATACCATGATAAACAATTTCATTACTTTTTTTCCATTATCAGACTTAATAATAATAATGCAGCTTATAAATCAATAATCATCTCTTATATTCTTTTACTAAATAATTTTTATTTATAAATTTTGTTGTGCTAACTAAATAAAGAAGAGTGATGAAAAAATGAAAATATTAATAAAATTTGAAAAAAAAAGATTAAAAACATTTTATAATTATATTTCAGTAATATCATACTAATTAAGGGATATAGATGTGTGATGTTGTACCAAACATTTGATATGGAGAGATTTCTGCGAGAGATAAGGAGGGAAAAGTGATTTTATTCATTCATTTTCGCATATATCGCATATTACATTAATACATAAAGTATGGTCGATAAACGAAAGCATTATAGCTGAAGTTATTCTTGTGTTTTTGCTGGATTTCGTATTGAGAGTATATAATTATGTATGTAACTAAGCACTTGAAGCTTCTCTTTTTGAATTACTTAGAAGCTCGTCTGTTAATTGATAATTTTGCGATTTTATTTTTTAATTCAATAAAATTCAAAGCGATTAATGTCTTTTGTGTCATGTTGTTGTATATTCATTAAAGAAAATGAAGAATAAATAATTGATCACTTACGGATATAGAGATTTCTTGCCATAAACATATCTTTATTATTGTCGATTTATTCATTCATTTCTAATATTTTTTAAACTTTTCATGTTTTCACGTCAAATCAATTTTGATTTTTTTTCTTCAAAAAGCTGCAATATTTACACATTAAAGAAATAACATGCATGTGATTTTTCTTTGTTTCAACATTCAAATGTGTAGAGAAAGATTTTAGTTATTAACAGGAAGGATAAAGAGTTATCAAGTATTATATGTCACATATGTTATCAATTAGCTCAACTATGATGAGGCTAGCAAATGAAAAAAATTATTTTTTATATTATTAAATTTCAAAAATTATAAATAAGAGAGATTTGTAGAGAGCATGCCAAAAAGTGAGAGTTGTGCTGAGCAACTGTGCGTTTCTGTTTATATTTAAGATGATATTGGAGTTTTATTTGGTTCCTACGTATGTAGTAGTTAAATCTATTCGCTCGCTATCAATTCGACACTTTTTGACACACTCTACACTTTTATTTCCATGATTTTCAAATTTTTTAAAATTATTTTTTATTTACTCAATCCAATAGAAAATTTATTTCAAAATTATAAAAGTTTCATAAAGCAATATTTAAGATAGAATTTTTATGATAAGCGCAATAAGCTGGTATTTTTTCATTTTTTGGTTTATAATTTATTTTATAAATTTTTATATGATTTTTTCTCATCTTTGCTTGATCAATTAAGATTAGAAGAAGAAAATTCTTATACAATGAAAGAAGAAAAAGAAATTAGAAAAGAAAACAAAGGCAAACGAATGTAAATGATTTTCTTATGAGTGGATCTTTATGATTTTTGCCAAAAGCATATTAAATATTCATCGTGGCGTCGTTTAGCAATAGAACTCTTAAAGATGTTTTTTTAGAATATGGTAATTTTTTTGTTAAATATAATTTTACTCTTAATCTTTCAGCATCACGCTTTAATGCGATGAATACGAACACAGTACTTTCTTCATATTTTTTTCTTTTTTGAAATTTTTTTTATGTATATGATATCGACATTTGCTTATAATTTTTTCTTAATAAATTTAATATATACTTTCACTTCTCGGCTGGCTTGGCAGCACATTTCGAGTTGACATGAAGAATTTTTAGTTGAGGCAATTCTTGAAATATTTCTAAAAGTCATCTCGTTCAACTAAGTAAGTAGCACCGAGAAATGCATTAAATCATTATCTATTAGAAAGTTGTTGTTTATTGTTGTTTTCCATGCTAATCAATGTCTTATATCCGTCTCATTACATTTAAACTTCTTTATTTTGCATAATAATTTGAAATATGTTTATCATTTTTTGTTTCTTTAAATTTAATTTAATGATCGATATTCAAAGCAGTACAAACAAAAGGAAACGTTTTTTGAGAGGAAACAAAAAAAATAGGAGAGGAAAAGATAGAAGAGATTCCGTGTATATGTGTATGTGATTCATTTTTGCTATATATAATATCTTCTCATTTTTTTAAATTTAATTATTTTTTATGTCCAGACAGTTATTACTTTATGATTTCATTTGTTTTATTATTTTAGTTTCAGTCACCTTCAGGAGCGGGCACATCAGAGAAATGTCCTCTAACGTCTAATTGTGTAGCTAATTGTAAAATTATATGAGCTAATGATGGATGTTCTAAGAGTTCGGGACCAGGTAATGGAGGCTCACAACGCGGCCTCATATGTCGTCCACGAAAGCTTCTATGTAAACGTAATGTGACATCACAGAATACAAACCTAAGTATTAGCGTTCGTAAAAAGTCATCACCAAAGAATTGCACATATGATGAATCTAACATGAAATAAATTTTAGGTTTAAAATTTCTATGATAAATTACTTGAATATACCTATATAACCAATGCCTTGCTCAATTTCATCCATCCGACATCGCGTCACAAGTCGAGAAGCCTCTGTTACAAAGCGATCTACATAACTCTGACAACGCTCCCAATGATGAATTGCAACATCGCCAACCGAACAAATATAACAGAGAGCAGTAAGTGGCGAATGCAGAAAGAGTGTAAATATTGAACCATGATGATGAACATCTATTGAAATTTATAGAATTTTAATAATTATATTATTGTTTTCTTTTATTCTTACCTTGAAAATTTTGTGGAACATCTTGTGGTGACATGAGAATGACGAGTGGTTGACCAAAATATTTGGGAATATGAGCAAACACAAATGAATTATCAGAGTCGATGATCATGAAGAGCGGTCGACGTGTGAAAGGATAAAGATCACCGGGATAGAGACAATGAGGTTCTTTGAAATGTGCAACATTTTTCCCACGTGGCGGCACTCCATTATCAGTACCATCTCTTTTCATACTAGTTGCTAATCCTAAACCTCCTAACTCATATCCATCTATAAATTAAAAAAAAATTATTTCTCTTTAGAAAATTAAAATAATAACGAACTTACAGTCTTGCGGATGTTTCGTAGTCGAGAAACAGCCGTCAGCAGATATATAAAGTAACAAGGCGCCAGAAGGAGGCAATTCTTTGAACCCGCTTGATAAGAATACCATCAACTGACTTAGTGATGGTTTATAAAGTAAATATTTGTGTGGATTATCTCGAAGAGATCTTCGATTATCACCATTTTCAATATAACCCTTTGAACCAGGCACATAGGTTGTTGCGGGCATTCTATTCGTGGCAGGACTTGCATCTATAAAGAATTCAACAAATAATAGTAGCCATATGATTTAAGACATTTTTCATTTACCGTGTGGACCACCGTGTGTCATTGGATGATGAGGCATGCCATGATAAGATTCTTGTGGTTCTCGTTCTAATGTTTGAAGCATCCTAAAAATTATAGCAAAAATTTAACAAATTTACTTAACTAAGAACTTTAGAGATCTTTACCTAAACATATCCATAGTTAATTCACTAAATTTAGCTTGTTCTACGGCCGATCCGACGATAAGTATCTCTTGCAGAGACAATGTCATTTGTGGTGAACGCTCACATGGAGGCGTTGTTAAGGGTGACAATCTGGAACCAGAACCACTAAATTTGATTAAACAGTGAAGAGCTGCTCACTCTTAATAGAGTTAAAATGGCCCGTGCTTTCATTATATGATAATAATAAATAATGATGATTGTATTGTATGTCTCATGAATGTTTTTTTTATTTTTATTTTTTTTAATGAATGCAAATGAATGATTTTCAAATTTTAAATTTAATTATTCAATTTATTATTATAAAAAAGAGATTTTGAAACAAAGCGATAATTTCAAATTATTGGTTTTCACTTATAAGCATTGGCATAAACAAGCAAAATTGAATTCAACAAGAAATAACTTTTTTCGGACAGCAAATCAAACTCTAATGTCTTTCAAGAAAATTTTAAATAGCAAGATAGAGTAAAGAGAATCAATTGTAAGACAACAACAAACAACTGTCTCAAGGCAACCAATTGAAATGCAACTAAAGTGTCATAGAATAATGTTTTGTATATGGGCAATTCTCCGAGTGACAAAACTCTCCGAAAATCTCTACTTTTTCATTTTTCTCTTCAATTACTTGTTTCCTAGCTTTAAAACTCAAATACAATGCATAAAACCAACGAATACATAATATAAACAATATTTTAATTGCTAAAAACCTTTAATTTGGCGAAAAATTGATTTTCGAAAAGCATCAATTAGTAACAAAAATAATTTTTCGAGTCAGTTTTTTGCAAATTTTCGCTTCATTACTTATTAAATCTCATTTGAAAATAGTATTATTTGATAAAGAATTGATTCTTTATCTAATAAACTACTTTTTATAGCGTTTAAACAACGATTTATAGGA
>JACWBX010004337.1:21259-48566 GCA_014622435.1 Polypedilum pembai
CTTAAAACGCTTTTAACATGTGATTGATGATTAATATTAATGAATTTTTAAATTTAGCATCATTTCTTGTTATCTTAACTTTTTGCCTTTATCAAACCACTTTATATATGACTATTCTGATAAACTTATGGCCATTTTTTTACCTGTGAGTCACTTGAAAGATGAATTATTCCGATTTGATCTTCTTGTCTGTTAATTTCAAACCATATTTCGCTTTCATTATTAAATCCACTAACTTCCAAATTTTTAAATGAATTTTGAATCAAATTTTGATATGCTTCAGTGTTAGGAGCAAAAAATATTTTTTTCATTGGCTTATCTTCAAAATTGCAATCTGATAAATCTGTGAAATTGTGTGTGATTTCCTCAATTTTTGTGAAAACTCCATATTCACCACCAAAGGAGTTTCGTGCCCATGCAGTAAGAACTACAACTATAATCGGAAACAAAAGTTGAAAAACAGCAGAAATAGGTCTACGAGTTTGCAGAATCCAATTTTTCCACAATAAAATTTTTAGTTTATCAAATGACATTTTCTTGTCACAACTCCTCAAGAACTGAATGCTTGTGAATGAAAATTTCACTATAAATATTGTAAAAAAATATTTTTATCGTTTTCGTGATAAAAATGATAAAGGTAATCTATACTCTGCAACTTTGTTAGAATGTATTAGTGAAAAGTCAAGTTTTAGTACTTTCTGAGCTTTTTCGATTTAAAAACTTTTGTTGTAAATAAAACCTAGATCTCTTAAACTCTAATGAAGATCATTTATTTATGTTATTTTCAAATCACATATTTTTTAATATGTAGATCAGGTATTCTGACATTTATTAAAATATACAAAAAATATTGAAATATCCTTAAAAACTTGTTTTAAATATAAAATCGCTTAATTTAGTTTCATGTAAAATTTGATTGTTTGCGCACATCAGCTCGGTGAATGTGTCATCTGAATGTTGTAGTATGAGTTTTACAGTATTGCCTAGTTTTCCGATATGATAAGTATTTCCCATATTCTCAATTTTCAGTGGTGTAATATTTTCTGAGTCTTTATGGAGCCAATTTATACCATGACCAGCTAGAACCTACATTTAGGAATGTATATGTTAATGTTAAAAAATTATTTTAAAGTTTTATTTTTCTTACATCAAAGCACTGAAAGTCAAGAGTTCTGATTTCAGTGCTTTTGTTTATTCCAAACAACTCTAAACCGTTCTCTTTGTAAGCCCTTGCTAAATACATAGGTACTCCATTCTCATCAAATCCAATTTCAATTGCTTCTTTAGGAATGTTTATTTCATTACTCAATAATTCAATCCATACATAAATAGAAAAGTTTGTAGCAAAATTAGACAAATTTGGTAAATTGTTGTAGATATCATCGTGAGTAGCGGAATCATTTACTCTGTAAATAAAAACTCAACCTATCAATCATTATTAATAAAGTTTTGGAATAAACGTACATTGAGTAATCATTCGAATCTTTTGCTGAGATGATTTTCACGAAATCTTCTTTTGACAAATAGAAACAAGCAAATTTACATAATGTTTGCAAATGCGACAAATTTGAATTTTTTGATGCTGCATGGAATGCTGTTTGACCCTCCCAATTCGTTGAAAAAATAATTTCCTTGATTTCATTTTCATCAAAAAGGTTTTCTATGAAATTTAAAATATTTACCAGAGCACTTGCCATTTTGAAACTGCTAAAGATATAATATTTGAACTCATTGTGGTCTTTTTATTTTCTATTGATAAATAATTATTAATGAAATCAACAAGAAGATTAAATATAGGCTCATTGTAGAAAAGGATTGCCATATCCAAAAATTTGTAGTTTGGTTTTACTGAGTTTTCAAAAATTTCCACAATTTCAGTTTCACTTAAATGCAGTGAAAAAAATTCAAGCATTGTCTGTAAAATATTTACACTGTGATAATATATTGTCATATAAACAGAATTCATGTACTCATTATTTTTGCACAAAATCCAATTAACTACAGATTTTGGGTCGAGTTCAAAAGATGACCAAATTATTTTAAAGATTTCTTGATTGCCTGTGAGTATTGCCATTTGTAATGCATTATTTCCTTCAAAACCTCCTTGTCTGATAACTTGGTGATATTCTTTTTGTGAAAGTGTCTTTTTAGCAATTTCAATAATTCTCTCAAAATATTTTAATGTTTTGATTTTTCTCAGCGCGTAACAAAAGTTACTGTGAAGAAAAATTTTGAAAAAGTCTTTTAAAAATCCATCGAATGATAATCTCTCATATAAATTTATTAGATCAGCCTCATTGTTGCAGTTTGTGTACATGTATTGATCTATATAATGACTCAAAAAGTGATAAACTCGTAATACTGAATCTACGTTATCACTTTTGATTGATGAAATCTTTGTAATACAGTAGAAACGAATTTGAAGAAAATCATAACGAAAATCAGAAAATTCTTTGCTATAAATACAACGATGACGAGATTTTAAAATTTTGATATTTTTGCCAACAATTAATTTTTTCTTATTTTTATTACTGATGTTTCTACGTGCAATATCATAAACAAAATTTAGGCAGCTTTCAAAATTGTACATTTCTAATTCAAGTGGTCCAAAATCGCGATAATAATTAAGCAGTGCATTTCGATTTTTAATTTCATTCGCATAATCTAATTTATTGTAAGTCATTGGCATTTGAAAAGCAAGAACAAAAGCATTCTTTTCATTGATGTTCTGATTTAACAAAAATTTTTCAATTTCAGCTGAATCCGATTCAAAAGCTCTTTGAACTAAAATCCAAATTTCTTCAATTAAAAATTTTATTCTCTTATCACAAGCTAGTTGGAAAACATTATTATTATTTGCATCTCTTTGAGTTAAAATCTTTTTTAATTTCTTTGCATTTAAATTGTGAAAAATTTTTGTCACTAGAAAGTCTATTAAAAATACTTGATTCTCTTCAATACATTTATGCAGAACTAATGTATTTGTCGTTTCTTCGAAAAATGATGTAAGATTGCCGAAATCACTTTCTATATCACATTTCTCGTGTTTCAAACCGGCATCAATAAATTGTCTGATGTTTTTGTATTTTGCCTCATTAAGTATGCGATTAAATAGTAATCCATCAAATGAATGTAAATTTCTCAAAAGATATCGTGCCGCTAAAAATTCTCGCTCCATAATATTTTCTAAATAATTACCATCAGCATCACGTACGCTGTCCTCATCAGCTGAGTTTGTTGTTGATGTTTCTATAATTAGATTGTACGAGTGTTTTTCATTTTCAATGCTCTGACTCGGAGTTAATTGTTCGTAAATCCAATACAAATCAACATGTTTTATTTCGTCATTCATTTTTGATTTAGTCACTTTGACGAATTCGCAAGCATATTTTTCATACTTTTGGCTATTGGATACAAAATCAAATGAAAATCTTGAAATATCATGGACTAGAGTTACTGCATGCTGTTTCAATTCACGATCAGTAAATTGCAAATTTTTGAATTTTTCTCTCCAAAATTGAAAAGTCGCCGCGATTTCATCATCTTCACTTCTATTTTCATACTCCATCGATTCGACATCCATGATAAATCACTTATCTTTTCACTATAAATCTATTTCTTTTTTTTTTTTTGATAATGTACGCGATTCACAACCGAAAAAACTGAGTTCTGATATTTTTAGTTCAAAAATGTAGGCTCTCTCACGTATTATCTTTCATCACACTGAACCGAATGAATGAAACGATTTTTGCACAACGCTCTTTTATATTTAATAAAAATATGAGTCTCACATACATCGTTATGAATTCATTGAATATACCTACTTTTCTCTCTGTGCTCTTTCTCTCTTGAACGAAAATACGAGGCAAAAAAAGTGAGCGAAAATGAATGCGGCATGTGTTTAAATGTGAATGTTATTGAGTAAAAATACTCCAGAAATAGGTGCCAGTGATTATTTAGTCTTTAGAAATGAAGAAGAGAAGTCGCAATTAGGAAAAAATTGCATAGTTAGGCGACAACAAATCTTAATTCAACCGTTACTCATTTTAAATTCTAATGTCTAAAGAACATAGTGTCATGCGCATAGGAGTGTCTTCGAAAAAAAGAAAATATACATATAATTTTCAACAACAGCTTTTGCCTAATTTTCAAAGAACTAAAAGAAAATATTATAATTTTTGTTAAATGAGTTGCAGACGTTCTCGATGAACAGTGACCGCTGTGAGAAGTTTTAAAGTCTTCCTTTTCCTATTCGCTATAATTAAAAGTTTCTCATCAATGTTGTGGATTACCAGAGTTTAAAAACAAGGTGATGGTGAGAAAATATTAAAAAGAGAATGAGCGAATAAATGAGTGTGTGTAAAAGAAAATTTTCTTCCTTTATTATTATTTTTCTACTAAAGTAAATAAGTAAATAAGAATGAGTTGAAATATGAATTTAATAAATTTTCACAAATAAAATAGTGAATAAGAAATCACATAGTGAAAAATCTCTGTGAGTGTAAAGAAGAAAGCAAAAAAGAGCGAAATTCAATCAAGGATTAATGTTTACACCCCGTCACGCATTTGTGAAGAATTTAGAGCGACATGTCGCATTGAAATTGAAATGGATGTACAAATAGTAGACTGGCGACTTAATTAAATTGCTCTATCCATAAACATTACACTGTGTGATTCTTTGCTTCAATTTTCCTTCATTTTTTCTTTCATAATTTGGAAAAATAGTACGTAGCTTTATCGATTTTTTTGCTAGGAACATTTTTCAAGGCTTAAAATCATCGATACATTCATCACGGGGAAAAAAAGTTTCCTTTTTTTCTCTTTCGCGTACAGTACAAGTTACATTCAGACTTAAATCGGTCGAGTATTCGAAGAAAACAAATGGCAAAATTGATATTGCTACTGCCTTGTAAATCATTTTTATTGAACTTGATCGTCATAATTATTTTATTTTAAATAAATTATTTTCGTATTAATATTGCAATAAATCGAATATTTTACACGATTTCGCAATGCCTTTTGGACACTTGCCCGTCCGCGACTAGAATGTGTTATATCTATTTATGCAAGGCGTGAATGATCATTAAATTTCTTAATATATATTCTATTTATCCCGCCTCAAGAGTTTTCAATTAACAATATGGTTAAAATATATTACAGTTTTGCTATGAAAATGAAATAGAAAAACAATAAACAATTACAAAAACAGCCCACTCTCTGGATAACATGCAACACTTGTTCAATGAAAACATAGAAGCGCTAACTCAGGCTTCTCTGATTTTCATCTTGGGCGTCGTAATTATTCTATCGAATCTTATCGTGATTGCTACATTCATCAACTTTAGAGGTAATTTTACTTTCGAGTGTTTCAAGTGCCATAAGTATTTTCTAACTCATCAATTTACAATGATTGATTGATTGCTTACACAGGACCTCAAGAAGTTATCAACATTTATCTTCTCTCATTGGCATTTGCGGATCTCATTTGTGGTCTCGTAATTGTCCCTCTATCAATATATCCAGCACTTCAATCAGGTAATTTTTTTTCTTTTCAAAATCGATGTCCTCATTTTCTAATATTATTAATTTTGCATAGCTGACGGTGAATCAAAATGGGTTTATGGAAGTATAATGTGTCGGATAACAGGATATATAGAAGTCACTCTCTTTTCAATATCCGTAAGTCTATTATTTATTTTATTAATCAATATTCTAAATGCATCACATTTATTATTCGAGCAGATGTATACTTTCATGTGGATTTCTGTCGACAGATACTTAGGTAAGTATGGTAACATTTTTTTATATTTTTCAAAAGCTTTCTATCTTCATACTTTCCAGCCGTACGAAAACCTCTTAGATATGAAACAGTTCAAACTAAAACACGTTGTCAATGCTGGATGTGTTTCACATGGGTAAATTTAAGAAATTCTCTCTGTAATGATCAACGATTGACTTCTATCATACATGAACTTCACAGGTTTCAGCAGGAATGCTTTGCTTACCATCACTTTGGACTGAAAAAGATCCAACATTCGATAAATATGCATACATCTGTGTTCCGAACTGGAACCATATGGCGGCATATTCGATCACACTATGTAAGTATAATCCATCTTCTTTGAACATTTAAAATAATGCATTTATTTATTAGGCATTCTCGTATTGGGACCTAGTGTCATTTCAATTGTGTATAATTATGGATACATTTTTTCAATGATGCGAAAAATCAAAAGTGGTGTTGCAATACATGATAAAGAGTAAGAAATAATTAATATTTTTTATGAGAAATTTGACATTTCATTCAATTTTTTCAGATATGCAACTGCACTTGCTGAGAATCTTGCTAATCCAAGCCATGTGATGTCTTTCCTATTAGTTTTTCTATTCACTCTATCATGGAGTCCATATATTGGGTAAATAAAAATTATCTCTTTCTTTACATATTTTATTTATTTAAAATGAAAAATTATTTTTAGGATACGAATCTATCAGGAAATTACAGGTCAAGAAATTGATAATCCGCTGCTTCACTTTGGTGTTGTGTGGGTGGGAATTTTAAATTCATTTTGGAAAATTATAATAATGTCTATGATGTCGTCCCAATTTCGACTGGCTCTCCGCATATTTTTCCTTACAATTTGCTGTAGAACACAGGGTAGACTACAAGCTGAAATTCTCGGACTCGATCCAGACGATTAATTCCATTTAGGCTATGTAGAATCACACAAATAACACTCCCACACATATACACACACCAAACATATTATAAATGAAAAATACACAAAAGAATAATAATAGTAATTATGAGAAAATCACTCCATACACAACAGCAGCAAAACAACTTTTTAGAAATTTTATTTTTATGCTCAAAAGTTAGTCCGAAAAAATGTGAAGAGAATTTAATAACTTCAAAAAAAAATATGATAAAAATGAGAGAAAATGTGTTACTAAAAGTTTATTCTCTTATATGAGTGAGAAAATATTTAATAATTAGTAAAACATGCAACATGAGCAATCAAAAGTATTAAAAAAAGTAAAAAATTAAAAATTTTTGCTTGAGTAGATTTTATGATATGAATGTTTAAACTTCAATTCATTCACCTAATCATACACATAAATAAATGATGTTAGAAATTCTATCAGGCATAGTCTTCATCAATAGATACAAAAAATACTGCCTCGGTTATTGATGCTTATAATGATGAGAAATTAAGCTGGCTCTTTCGACAAAAAAAATACGATTTAAGCATTTTCGTTTATTTTCAATCAATTTCTTTTTTCTAATTTTGATAAAATTGGAATAGCTTTTAAAATAAACTTTTTAAGCACTTTGGAGAATAAATAATATAAGAATGCTTCTACAATTTTAACAGCGAAAGATAAAGAGTCAGTTTAAGATTTTTTCATAAGTTGATACAAGAAAGTTTCTAATGAATTTCGTGCATAAAGCTATTTATGAAGTTTTAAATTAAACAAATAAAAACAGGATTAAAATGTAGTACATCAGAGAATAAAATATAATTGTTAAATTTGTTCAATACAAAATCTTTTTGAGAAAAAAACGATGTGTAAATAGCGTTAAAAATTTTAGATGTTCGATCGATTAGGTTGTCTTTAAAAATCTAATGATAATTTTTTGAAGTCAAATTATTACTTAAATGAGATGTACTAAACAAGTAAAAATTGATAGATATTATCATAATTATAAGCGAATCTTTATGAGAAAAAAAGATATGAAAAACCTTTTTTTAGTATGTTAAATTTTTTATGTTTTTATTTAAAAATCATCGATTTGATTGATGATTTCTTTCTTTCCGCAAGGCCTACACATACGCAAACACACACACTTTTATCCCTTCAAACTATACACATACACACGAAATTGAATGAAAAATGATATAAGTATAATGTAAATTTTATCTTAGTGCATGAATTACTTTAATTTTTCCTTCAACAAAACAAACGATGACGAAGGAAAGAAGAATGTGAGCTAATTTTTGATGATCTCTATTTCTCATGTAGTAAAAAAGATACTTATTTTTCCTCTAAGTAGATAATTTTTGTAAACCAATTTTTTTCATTTAATATTTGTCACGCGTTGGCACAAAATAATTTATTATAAAAAATAAAGATGAATTAATTTTTCGGTGGTTAAAAATTTATAAAGAAAAACAATGATTTAATAGTAATATAGTTAAAATTCGAATTGTAAAACAATACATTTTCAAAAATTATTTTTAAGATAAAAAAGTCATAAAGAAAAATTAATTTTATAGTAGTTTAAATTTTTTTAAAATAATTTCAGATCACCGTTTAAAAGGTTATCATTATTCAAATTTTTTATCGTCTAAATACATATTGAGCCATATAATTCAAACACTCTATTTATATAAATTTACGGATTTGCAAGACCTGAGAACTTTTTCAATAATTTTTGATCTCAGTTTGATTTTTTTGATCCCAAGAATTCATCATAAAAAGCGAATATTATGATTGGAAAATCGAGATTTTGACAAAAAAAAAATAAAATCGAGTGAAAAAATAATCATAGTAAGCAAAGGAATTCTCAGGCCTTGCGAATTTAAAAATTTTAATCTAATCCTAAAGAAATCTATGTTTATATTGTGACTGATAGACGTAAATGGCAGCAAGGGAGCACTAACACAGTTTCATGAAAACAGTTGTATATATTATTTCTTTTCATCCTTTATTTTTTAGAAATTAAGATTTTAAACGTTAAATTAAAGAGTTTAAGGTGATTATAAGATAAAACCTTGCAAGTATTTGAGAAAAAAGTTGAAAGAGAAAAAACTTTTTATGCGGAAAAAGGTGAAAAAATAATTTTAAAAAAGTTTATGACCTTGTAAGCAAAAATTGAAGTTCATGCAAACAAAATATAAAAATCATTTTCTCTTCTTTTCTGCATTTTTGCAACAAATTAATGCAATATTAAAACAAATAGCAATGCTATAATCAGGCAAGGATTATATAAATTACCGAAAAAAAGGATGGAATTTTATACGAATGGAATTTCTAATGATATCGGGTATATGGTAAGTGCGAAGTGGAAATTCACAGTTATATTCTTTTGTTAGCACAAAAAAAAAATAAATTTTCGCATTCACCTTTTGATGAGATCAAATGGCAAGCTAATGAGAACAAATTTATTTGACTTACTCTAGGGCAATCCTAACTTAGCAGCAAATACTTATGGGAGCCTACAGCAAAACAGTATTGAATCGCCAATATCATTCAATAAAAAACCACAGGTAATAAATAAAAATCAAAGTAAATTTTTGTGCTATAAAAAATGGGAATTTATTGTTTTTCTAGGTGTCTGAATTTATTCCTCCTTCACGGCTTAACTCGACATCGTCACCTAGTTTTTACAACACTTACAATAACACATCGATTGTTAATGGACAAAATGCTACTCCGACTAAGAACTACGCATCAACTTCATATTCAATAACCCCAATTAAAAACTCAAACCGTAATCAAAATTAATCATTTAATTAACTATTTAGTTTTTAAAAATTAATAATATGATAAAAAGAAAATAAAATTTTAGATCGAAATTATTTGCGAGATTCACCACAAAAAATTGCACCTCAAGAATCACCGCCGACTTTATTCTCAGCTGCTACCATACATCAAGTAACTTAAAAAGAATTTTAAAAATTTTATTATTGATAAACCAAAACAATTTTTATTCGTGCTATAGGAAAATGTCGGGGGTACGACCTATTTCTATCCGCAGGAGCAAGCGACTTCATATCAAAATGAAGACCCAATGCCTCTTCCATATTCGATGACATCAATGACTGACGGATATATGTACACTCCAGCACCAATTTCTTCCACGACCAATTCACATGTTCAGCAAACAACGCTGCCGTCACAGCAACAGCAGCAAGGAAAGACTTTTTTGTCACCAGCATTCTTCATGGCTGAAGATTTACGCAACAGTTTATTATTAAAAAACGAAATTTCAAATAGCATCGATCATGATTCTTCCAACTTACCGCTCGAAGTTGACAATTATCATTCGCTATCATTATTGGAGGCTTCTTCAAATTTACCAGTACCTTCATCTACATATAAGGCAATACAAAGTTCAACAGGAATTAAATATTGTTTAAGGAGACTACATGGTAATAATATCAAAAATAACAATTGAAATGAAAAATTTATAATTTTGTCCGATAATAGGATTCAGGATTCAGTCTGTGAAATTAATGATGCAAGTTGTTGATATATGGAAAAAATTCTCTCATCCGAATTGCGTGACACTTCGTGAAGTCTTCACGACAAAGGCATTCGGCGACAATTCTCTCGTTCTTGTTTACGATTATCATGCCGGATCACAAACATTACTTGCAAAATATTTTACACCATCAAGCAATGGCTATTCCTCATCCGTTGGCTCCGCATTTTCCGGCGACGCTAGACCCTTTAGTCATAAAACAACATTACAACGAACTGGTGAGATTTTTTGGCACTTTCAAATGTTGTTATAGTTGTAACAAAACACTTGTCTTTTTTGGCAGCTAACGGTCCAATACTTCAAGAAAGTGAAATATGGAATATTATTATACAGCTGACATGTGGATTAAGAGCTATTCATCAAGCTAACTTGGCGTGCAGGTAAACGCGCTATATTGTTATTATTTTTAGTTTAAATGGCCATTAACGTCTTTTCATGTCATTCAACAACTCTATCTTTATCTCATAGAACATTGGATCCAACCAAAATCATTACCGACGATAAACGACTTCGATTTAGTTTTTTAGGAATTACTGATATAGTAACATTCGATCCAAATCAACAAAATCCATTTCAATTAATTAATCACTATCAACAAGTAATATTTTCTGATATTGAAATAAAGTAAACAACATATAAATAATTTACACTTTGCTCGTTTTAGGATGATTTAACGGCACTTGGAAAATTGATTGTTGCACTATGCTGTCGATGTTTGCAGTCAGTACATAGCAATCAAATTCAACACAGCATAGATCTCATCTCGCGTCATTACTCGTCCGATTTGAAAAATTTAATTACATACCTACTCTCACCTAACAAGATGAAATCAATTGTAGAAGTCATGCCGAAAATTGGTGCACGATTTTATACACATTTAGAGCTTCTTGAAAACCATTGTGACATGCAGGAAAATGAATTGCTAAAAGAAATGGAAAATGGACGACTAAATCGACTGTTGGTTAAATTAGGAACCATCAATGAAAGAGAGTAAAACAAAAATATATATTTTTTTAAATTCTATTTTAAATAAAAATCTTCTCTTTTCTTCATAGTTTACATATGGACGTAACATGGTCTGAAACAGGTTTGATTATTCATGAAACTATTATTTCATTTTGTGTAGCTATGAAAACTTATTTTTTATCTATATTTTATTTATTTTAGGAAATCGTTATATGCTCAAACTATTTCGTGACTATCTGTAAGTAAAGAAGAATGACTTTGGTTTTGAATTTTAATCATAGAAAATGTTTATTATTTTAGATTCCACACAATAACACCTGAGGGAAATCCATGGTTGGATATGTCACATATTGTATCCTCTTTAAATAAGCTCGATGCGGGTACTATGGAAAAAGTAAGTAGAAATCATTAATTTAGACAAAATTATTCATTTTAATTAAATATATTAAATTAAAGGTACAATTGATGAGTAGAGATGAGCAATCAGTTCTTGTGGTGACTTATGCTGAATTGAAACATTGTTTGGATCAAGCATTTAATGAGCTAACGTCATTTAATGTATAGGAAATACTAGAAGTAACTGATTAACGTCTAAGGGATTGTCCATGATGAAACTACTTTTATAGTTGATAAGTTCTTTATATAAAAAATACTGTTTTTATTTTTCAAACAGATCTCTGTCTCATCCATTAAACTTAAGGTGAGAGAAACTCTCTTTCATAGAAAAAGTTTTAAAAAACTCACCTTTGCATCTATCAATTTAGATAATGCATCGTTACATTAAATGAGAAAGAAATTTTCAAAAAAGCATAATGTAAAAAATTTTTTGAAAGCACATTCATGCATTACATATACACGCAGAATATAATTGAGCATAAATTTTTATGCTTAATACAAAAAACATTATTTTTCTTTTTGATTATTCTAATTGAAAAAATCAGAAAAGAAAGAGAGAAAAAATTCTTTGAAATGAGGCATCTAAAATAGTTTAAGTTTAATTATTAAATAACATTTGATGATGATTTATGAAGTGATTTTTTTTGCTCTATTATTACCTAGATTAGATGAAAGGATAAAATATGTAAGATTTGGAAAAATAATTATATTATTACATATTATACATTATTGATAGAATGAGTTAAGTTAATTCTTCCATAACTAAAAATTGATCTATCGGCAGGTTTTTTTTGTTTCTATTTTTCATTTTTGAGAAAAAAAAATAAATTAGTTATAGCAAAATAGATTCATTGAGAGATGAAAAGACAAAATATATGCAAGAACAGAAAGATAAAATTTCGATAAAAAATGAGGTATATTTGATCGTATTCAACGAAGATAAGATATTGGTTTCAATCTTGAATTGTGAATTAAAAGAAATTTCTGAAGACTTTAATTTTAAACATTTTTTATCAATATTACGACTTTTATTTTTTCGATCGTATTAAGTTCATTTTGCACAAATTTTTTTGTTAGTGAGAACATAATTATGAGACTTTTATATTTTCTAACTTTTTTCTTTCTTATTTAGTATCGAAAAGAAAGATGTAGGAATATGCATATGCGTTATTTTGTGAAAAAATTATTGTATTTTTTTTTTTTGGTATTATTTGATTTTTTTTTGCAAAATTTGTACTTAATATTTACCACCACAACCATCTTTACCGTTGACAATCTTTCATTCTATTATTTTACCCATGTTTTATTTAAAAAAAAAAAAAAATCTATAGAAAGACAAAATTTATACACAATTTATTTACTAAATTCGGTTTTATTACTAATTTTCTAAATTTCAATCCTAAAATCAACTTTCCTTATTCCCTTCTCCTTCTCATCAAAAGTGAAAAAAAATTAAAAATTATTAAAAGTGGTAAAACGACGAGCATAATATTTTTGGAAGAATATATATTAAAAACATAAAAATACAATAAGCAGATGAATAAACATGTAATGATAAAGAGATAAAGATAAAGGAAAACGCAGATGTATAAAAAATTAAAAGATATCAATTGATATGTCAAATATATTGGAATTAAAGAGAAAAACACACAGATTCTGTAAAATCGTAAAAGTGATGAAACAATAAATGTTTTAAAATGAAAAAAAAAATTGCAAAATTCTTTTTATTTGTGCATAATTCTGGACGGAATCGGTTATTATAAAAAAAAATCTACATTTATCAAAAATTGCATCAAAGGCACTTTAGCTACATGATGAGATTGTCTTGAGATTTTGGAATGTAAAGTTAATTATAATAAAAAAGAAGTATAATACTATCGAATGGCTCCATCAGTATTGTACTGGCTGAGTATATGCCCGTTCTTGTCGTTCGCGTCGAGTTAGAGTGTGATTTCTCAAATTAAGAAATTCTGGACCCTTCTTGAGAATTATCATGATGACCAAAACGACGATCATGGCAATAAGAGCCACAAACGGATAGAGTAGAAATAATGACATGATTTAAATTTCACTCTCTCGCTTCTGCAATTCCACAAATTCTTCTTGATGAGTGCCTCTTGTTGGTTTTTGAACTGCTGAGTATTGAAAAACTTGAGATTCTGGTGCTGAAGTTCCAAATGCTCGCTTTACTTTAGGTGTACTTTTGGGCGTTTCCAATCTCTCAACTTCTCCCTAGAATAAAATTTCATTATAAAAATTAACAATTTTCATGTATTAATTAGAGTAACATACTGGATAAGAGTTTGGATATTCTATTTCAATATCTTCAAGTTCTGTTAAATCAAGTGGAGGTTGTTTATGAGCTGTTGCAGTCCACAGTGTCACTAGCCACCGATTTCCTAATTACGAATTCAAGACACATGTTAGAAACATCCGTTGACGGAAATTGAATAAACTCACCTGTGTACCTATCGTTCCAGTAAGATTTGTGTTTCGAACAACAACCACAAATTAAGTTTACTGCAAACAAAAAAATCCCGAAAACAGTGCAAACTGTTATTGTAATATAAAACGATGTGAAATCTCCGTAGATATGTTTCGTAAAAAATGGATTTTGTAAATACTCAGAACGTTCTTCGATTGTTGACATATTAAATTAATGGCTACAATTTGTCGTCTTGTTGTTCTTACTCATTACCAATTATCTGCAATGAATGAGGGAGTAATTGCACTTTAATTAGTTATTTTAACAATTTAAGGTGTGGTCGTAAGGTTTCTAACTCTTCTTCACTACATTTCGAGTTATTTTAATAAATTTTAAAATTTTAAGATATATTTTAACTTATTTACAAACTTTAACTCAAAAATTTATTTAAAAAAACAAGGATTAAACGAATGTAAATAAAAACAAATTTTTTAAAAATTTAGTTCCCACCTAACAACTGCGATGTTTCGTTTACAAATGAGAGAGGCAACTCTCTTTGATGTTTTTTAAGCTACACTTCGTATTCTACACATTGTTTTATTTAAACTTGCGCAAACTAAATAATTATTATACTCGTTAAAATTTTCTAATGTTATCATGTATAATTTAAAATTTAGCATGGTAAAAAACTTTTAAAATATTTTTAATTCTTTTGAATTGGAAACATTTTATTTTATTTAAACGTAATTTTAAATAAATTTCAAAGATTAAAAAAATTTTTTCTTATGATTTTTCGCAATTGAAATCTGGTACTTTAGTGCTACACAGTCAAATACATAACTAAATACATAAATTTTAGTTTGTGACAGAAAAAATTGTTTATAAAACATTTTCCATTTAAATAATTGCGAGTTTTAGTGTATAAAGGTAAAATAAAATCGATATCATATTTATAAATGTGAATAAGGATATGAAAAATTTTCAAACATGAATGAAAGTTCACAACATAAAAATACTAGAATTTATTCATGCTGAAACTCCATTTTCGAATTCAGCTATCAAATTTTTATTGATTTTCTCTCAGCCTCCAGTCGACTTTGGTCAGTGAAAGATTGTAGGAAGAGAAAAGGTGAAAGAAAAGTTTTATTAAAATTTTACAGTAAAAGTTAGTTAAATTTTTAATAGTTGAAGACACTTATCTGTATATTCGAGCTCTAGTGAATATAATTGTTGGTGAGATTTGAAATTGCGTGTGAATGGAAAATGAAAAATACGTTTAATATTTATAGTTATTTATGTACCTTATACTTTTAAAAAAAATTAAAAGTTATAGAGAAAAAAAATCAGGAAATGTAGATGATAGTAAAAATGCATATTTAAAGTTCATTGACATGTTTGTCTATGCGATAAATCTCTTTTTATGGATCTTAAATAAAATAATACGTCCAGAAATTCCAAAATGAAAGAAAAAAATTGTAGTTCGCATAGAGTTCGTTATCTCGTGAATGGTTCTATATTTTTATAATACGCAATTGTGACACACAAATTATCAGTAAAATTGCTGCTAAATTGTTGTGTTTTGCCTGCACATAATGTTTATTAGACGCAATCAATGCCAAGATTAAAATCTGATTCACATTCCTTTACTCTTTAATTTTTTTTCCTCCTCTTTTTAAAGAGTTCTTTATGAGGAAAAAATTGCAAAACTCACATTCGCATTACACATGCGCTAGCAGTGAAAATTCTCATACTCATTGAATTTTATTCCATTCATTTTATTTTCTTTCTGTTTAGATATTATTCTAAAAAATGCACTCGATATCGTTAATTTTGATTGGGGTCTTGTTAGTCATGTGTCCATATATTCATGCCACGACAACAGAAACAACTGAACTTGAAGAACCCAAAATTTTGCCACTGACTGATGCATTAAAGACTACTAAAGTTGATGACACAAAGTCACCATTCAAGCGAGAAGTATGGCAAGAGGATGATCGTGAAGTCTTGATACGCAACGAGCGTGGAACTAAAGATAATGGCTCGGGATCGACAAGTGGTAAGAAACAGAAATCAGACAATAACAATAAAAAAGACAAAAAAGAACCCAAAAATATACACAAACAACAGCAACATTTAAACAAAAACCCTGACACAAACTCTGAAACCATCAATACTACACAAGAAACTGTCAAAAAACATCAACATCATCAACAAAAACATGAGAAACACGAAAAAAATGTGAACAACAACAAAAAGCATGCAAGCACAGAGAAACCGAAACATAAAGACGAAAGTAAGAGAAAATGATTGCTTTCTGAAGCGTATACATTTTTTTCTTTCCTAAGATATGTGTACACACTCACTCATTCGATTCTTAACTCTTTATTCTATTTTCTCAATTCGACTCTTTTTTCTCATTTCTTTTTCTCTCCATTACGTATATTTTTTGCTCCTTTCGTTGCCTCCACTCGCAGACTCATGCCGTTATACTAAAGGCGCTTGGACTGAATGTGATCCAAAAACTAACACTCGTTCAAGAACATTGACTTTAAAGAAAGGCGAAGGTTCGTGTGTACAAACCAGAACAATTCAAAAGAAATGTAAAAAGGGAAAGAGCGAAAAGGGTAAGAGCAAAGAAGATTAATCGAAAAAAAAGTGCAAAAATGAGAAGATTCTTCTCATCTTGTTTTATTTATGAGTTGATATTAAATTATATTTCCATAAATACGACACTTCAGTTCTTATTTACATCTTTTCTGATCTCCTATTTCTTTTGTGCTTTTGCGTTTTAATAATATTTTTCAGCATGCCGATATGACAAGGGCACATGGGGTGAATGTCAACCTAATGGTGAGATGGCGAGATTGGATAAACTAAAGTCAACAAGCGATAGTGCAACTTGTGCACCGACCCGAACAATAAACAAGAAATGTAATAAATCAAAGCAGGAGAAGCAAATGAAAAATCGCAATGCCAAAGAGAAGAAGCAAAATGGTGAGTAAATATTATAGATTCGTTTAAAAAATATGTTAGATGGCATATAAGCCTATAAATTTTGATGAATTAGCTCCCATTTCCACAAATAAATTGCTTTAAACCGCTATTTTATTGTATAATATCAAAAAATGACTCAAAAGCAATGACATGTTTTTCAGTCAAAACATTCCTAAGTATTATTTATTCATTCATATGTGAATGAGAACTTTTCATTCTTTATTGCTTACGAAGAAGGAAAAAAATCATTAAGTAAATTACGAACTGAAATAACATTTTATTTTTTCTTTTCTTTCTTTTTTATGTGTCTTTTCAGATCGCAAAAATCGTCAGTAAGTTGCACCACCACTCCCCACGATACTATATTTGACATTAAAATGCTGTCAAAACCAATTCATTTTTTCTTCTTAAAAACATAATATGAGAGAATCTTTCAAAGCTCTTTTTGACATTAATTTTAAACAGTAAACTACATTAAAAATGGTAAATGAAAAAAAATCTTGATGAAGAAATACAATTTTTTAGATGTTAAAAAACTAGTTTTTTTTGAGTTTTAAATTATTATTATTGTTTTTCTTTTTCAAACTAATATTACATCAATAATCGTATACAATTTAATGAATCTTTCCTTCTAAAGTAAACAAAAGAGAGAAGTGAAGAAAAAAAGATTTTGTTATCAATCATCAACCATGTCTTTAAAAAAAAAAATAAAAAATGCTAAGATTGCAAGGAATTTTCAAAACTACTATTCTATTCATTAGGAAGTTTAGTAATTAAGGAATATAAATTTATTATTGACGACGAAAATGAAATGATCGATGCATTTTTAATTCTAATTCATACAACACTCATAAAAACAAACACACACACACACATATTTTAATGCAAGAAAATAAAAACAATTGTAAAGGACTTATTGCGAGATAAACAAAGAAAATTAAGGTTTTTAGCATAAAAGAACTTGAAAAGAGATAAATTGAGTGATTTCCCACTTCATAAACCGTAAAATAATAAGTATATAATGATGATAATGATCAAATGATTTTTAAAGTATTAAAACAGGTCTTCTTCTTATAAAGAGTGAAAGAAATCTTTTGTTTTTGTATTTCATTTTTACAAGATCAAACATAACATAAGTAAAAGCGATATAGAGTGTTTCATTTTTGTCTTTTTATAAGTTATAATGTGCCAATTGAATGCAACGTGTTGTCAAACGTAATGAAATTTTTTTTTTCAATTTCCTTCCCTCTCTATGAATTTTTATGCATAATCATATTCTGCCATAAAAGTATTTTTAACAACATATAATATAAAATGAATTTTTTTTTCACTATTTTATATTATTGTAATTATTATAATTATCTGTCGAGAAATACTAAAGAAGAAAAAAATATAGTTAAAAATACATGTTTGAACGAAGAATATAAATAAAAAAAAAACTAAAAATTTGAATATCCAGGAAATTAAGTGTCCACTTTATTCGAAATGTGCATGATGAAAGAATTCTAAGCATGGGAGTAATGAGATCATCGTAATTGTTTAATCCCATAAAAGAGAATTTGTTTTCCGTTGAAAAAACAGAATGAGAAACATACATACACATTTATTGGGTTTTCACCGAATCAATTGAAACTATAGAAAGAAAAGAAGAAAAGTTTTAGAGAAATCATGAGTGGAAATCAAATCAAACTTTTTCTAATATAAAAAATTGTATTTGTAAATTTCAGGCATATTTTTTGTGATATGTGAATGAATATGTTTCAATGTTTCAAAAAAAATAATAATTTATGTTTGAAATAAACATAGTGAATAAAAATAATTAAAAACACACATCAATTTTTTTTCTTTTGTTATTTTTTTCAATGTCAGGCACAAGTATTTGTGCTTTTTGATATCCGCACCTTGGGCATACTGTGTTTTCATCTCAGATCTCTCTTTTTATTTTTATTTTTTTTTTCGTTGTCATTCATGTTGATCCATATTTTGTTATTTATAAAATTTCCTTAGAGAGTTTTTTGATTTATCAAATTTTGATTAATAATTTCATTTTATTTATCATGCTGATTCAAGATCGAACAATTGATTAATATCGAAAATTTATGAAAAAATGTTCCGATAGTGCGAATAATATAAGATGGACAGTGAATTAAAAATCCATCATGGCACTGGTATGTATGTTTTCCTCTTGTTGCAGGAAATGTTACGCAAAAATTGATGTTTACTTTTTGTCGAAAAAAATATTCTTGGTATAATTAAGAAGTTTACAACTTTATGTAACTGCTGTGTGTGATAAAATATTAGCATCACATAATAATTTAAGTTATTATAAAATGACAAAAACAAAATAATTCTCAACTTTTCATGCACGTGTGTATGTGCGATGTTATTTTTTAAGGTCAATGCTTTTTTGTCATGTTATGTGAATGTTCAAAGCAATTACGGCATAAACATCATATAAATGCAACAAAAAAGACTGTCTGGTCTCCTCCACTCAGATCAATTTTTTCGCATTCATATTGCTGTATGTGTATAAATCAAAAATCTTATGAGCATGTATGTGTTCTGACTAATGTTGGGTATTTCTTTAATTAATTATAGGGAAGTAATTACGACTAACTTTTACTCTAAACGTAGTATTGTGAAGGGAGAATTAAAACTCCACAGAAAATGCTGCATAATCCAATAATCATTTAACAACTATTTAGCGATTCATATCGAATACTACATTCTTCAATCATCACAATTGAGTGAGCTTTTCAACCATATAAGCTTTTCTTTTTTTCTTTCTTATAATATGAACATATTCTTTATGCTTAACACAAATACACATACTCATACTTCTCTCTTTCTCTCTTTATTTTTTTATACTCTTCATAAAGCAACTACGAAAGAAGAAAGAGTCAACGAAATAAAAAAAAAAACAAAAAGAAAAAATTGAGAGAAGCGAGCGTAAAATTTTAACATTTTTTGCTTGTAAAAATGTTAGTTCTTCAGTCAGTGTTGAGTTGTCGCGTTGAAAAGTTCATTCGTCTGTGATGAAATTCTTTTTATTTAAATAATATAAATAATAAGAAAGAAGCAACAAAAATTAGTTTAAAAAAGTTTAAAAATAATTAAATTTTGAAATTTTGTCTTTTAAGAAAATTATTACAAAAATGAGATTTTAATAAGTTGATTGAAAAACTAAAAAAGTAAAAAAAAATAAGTTTGTAAGTTTTAAATTTTCTCTCTCTTTTACTTGCTATAGCTAACTCGTTTCGCATTTAAAAAAAAAAAAAAAAGAATTCTGGAAGGAAATCGTGTCGAATGAAAAGAAAACAGATTTTGATTTGATTGACGTTTTTCATTAATTTCTTTTCGCTATTCACACATGTTCTACTTTCTATTTACCAAGAGTATAAAAAAAGAAAGAGAGAGAAAAAAATAACGAAACGTAAATGTGGAATTAATCTGTGGAGAGAGATATCATTTTTTCTTGTAATACAAACTTTATATGCGTATATCTTGACTCCATTTCTCGACGGCTGTTGCTGCAACTCTCATAATTTTATTTTTGCATTTTCTTTTTAAAGAACCCAATTTGCAGTTTGCATTTCTCTTTTTTGCGAGTGAATGAGTGAAATTTCTTTGCTGAAATTAAGACAATTTAGAAAAATTCATCTAATCGCTTTGGACGTTTAGACAGGATAATAATTTTAAAATAAAAGAGAGAATTTTAGCATTAATAGAGCACAGATCATTAACACATGTATACACTCATATATGTATGCATATAGTATCCATTATATGAGAGGAGGAAGAGCAATAAGAAGAAGTCACTCTTATTCATGCAAAAATGAGAAGAAGAATAAAAAACTAATAGAGGAAGAAGAAGAAGACTAAGTGTAAAGAGTTTAATGCGACGAGAGTCGATAGTGTATGCATATACACATATGTATCGTAAAGAGGAGGCAAGCAAAGAGATGAGCTCTTGTAAGAAGTAAATTTGCAATTCGCAAGACATTAAAGCATTTATCTGAAATAATGAAATAAGAATCAAACTGGTTTTTATGTTTCGATGTATTAATGTGTGTGAGCGAGAGCTGTGAGTAGTATATGAGCTCCACAACATATTCGAATTTGAATGAATGTATCGGGTGTATAGAATTAACACACAAAAGCAAATTCTGAAAACAATTCACTTTAGCTTTAGTTCAATAGACAGACTAATATGTATATAAATATATATGTGTACTTATAAATGGAAACAATTTTTTTCTCTTTTTGCTCACTCTCTACAAGTAGAGTACTGTATCTAACGATCCATCCATCCATCTATCCATTTAAGCAGCACCTATCTATCTACTCGTGTTCGTTCAATTCAATTTCCCAATTTTATGCAAATTACCATTAGAATATCGATCAAATTCATATTTTTATTTTTATTATGCTGCTGCTATTAAAAAAAGCATAGCAAAATTTATAAGTGGATGAGAGTGCTTAATTACCTGTTTGAAATATGAAAAAAATAGCAAATGGCTCACTCAATGCTGTGTAATTCAAAAGCAACTCTAATTGCAAAAGTTTCAATGAGAATAATTGAGAGAAAAGCACAGAACTTAAAACAGTCCGCTTTTGTTACACCATGGCACTGAAATTCGCACCTTCATTTCTTTATACTCACTAGCTCGATAGCTACTTACATACTACTACTGAACAGCATTAAACTTCTGGAGTGAGCACGAAAGTCTCAACTTTTCCAGCTCTAGCTATCTGCAAAAAATTAAGTAAAAATAAAAAGTTCATGAACAAAGTATTCTTAGACATGCAATTCTAAAGAGTAGCATTGCTTACTTCAACACGTTATGCTGTATGCAAAGAGAAATGTTTGCTTGCTAGGTAGCTAGCTGCCTGATTCACTCACAATATGATGATGTCAAAAATATATACCTACTTATATATAGCTAGATGCATATATATTTATAAATAAGCATGTTTAAAAAAAATTTATGAATCCATGAAAGAAAAATTATTTTTTATTGATTTATATGTAGAATTGATTCATAATTTTGTGAATGAAGGTGAAACTATCATTTTTCTCCCATTTAACGACCTGCTTGTGAAGCGAAAACAGAAAATTATTTTATTTATGTTATATTCTTTTCTCACCTCACCGCATTACCTACAAACATACAAAAAATATCATAGTAAGAATATTCACGTGGATATATTAATATTTTTGATCGTCAACATAAATTTTTAAAAGTTTCGTAAAAAGATAGACAAGTTGTGATAATAGTGTTTCCGATGTTTTTGTTTTATTTTAAAGTCAATCAATTCATTTTAAACAAATCTTTGCTCTCAATATTGAATTAAAATGAAAATAAAATTATGGTAAAAGTGCGTAAATGATATAAGTGTAACGAAAAGAGTGAAATTAAAGTGTAAACACAAAAAGTTAAATGAATTAGAATTGCAAATAGTATTTTTACGATTTCACTATGATTCATTCTTAAAAATTTTATTATTTCAATCTGTCAATAGAATGTTGCTAAAACTATTAAAATATATTATGAAATATGAAAATCAAATTCCAAAAGATGACAATTAAATATCTGTCAATATATCTTTCTTGTTTATTCACACGACATTTGAAACTCTTTAAATAGAAAGAGAGAAGATGTGTGTACGGAAACTTTTGCCCTCAAAGCTTTCAATCACATCATATTTTTAAGTACATGTAGTACTAAAAATTTCTATACAATATTTCAAGACGAAACAAACTCTAACAATATTTTGTTTAAATTGTGAGATTGTGTATAAATAAGTTTATGTGTGTGTATTGAATAAGAAAATAACTAAAGAAAAATTAAAATTCATAAGATGATTTGAGAAATGAAGAATTTCCTTTCACAAGTCTTTGCAACAGCGACATAAATTTACCTCACTAATGTCTCTCTTCTTTCTTTTCATTTTCATTTCATATGGCTTCATCGGTTCTTTAAAAAAAATATGTGCGTTTCATCTGTAATCAACAATAATTTTAAATATTGTCTGGCGTTTGCTTGTAATTGAAGGATTCTAATTGATGTAATGTTATGATATAACAAAGAAAATTCAACGTAGACACAAAAGACGTATAAAGTACGCACAAAGTAAACACTCACACACACAAATATGGCCAGCGATTCGCAAATTGTTCTAGCAGCATCGAGATTTGAGGAAACAGCTATGCATTTAAGGTAATCACGAAACAAACATTTCCATATTGATTGAATGAGGGAATGACGAAATCATCTCTGATGTATTAAAAACTTTTTTATACAATCTAACAATAATAATTGCTGACATTTATTACTAATCGCGCTTTGTTTGACTGCCTGCCTGCTGCTTCACTTGCAAACTTGCTTTCCTCTCTCTAAATTTCGATGGTGCGCACCTATAGGCTTTTGAATCTATGCAGAAGTTCCTCTTCTTATAATTTGCATTTCAAGTAATTTCTCTCTTCTTTTATTGCACACACATATGTTTAATATATGCAAAAAATATAAATCTAAGAACTTATAATAAATAAGTAATATATAAAAGTGTTCAACAAATAAAATACCGTAAACAATTTACATCTTTCTTTTTCCCTCTCTTCCTTTCTCTTTTAAACACCTTTTCTTGCACAAATACGAAAATGATTCACAATGCAGAGACTTTTCAAGAGTCAAGATGCCAATGGTTGCAAAAATTACGAAAGGACAACACTGTGGTGTTCTAGGCGTTCCATCACTATCGAGTCCAAATCTCTGCAACATTGCTCTATTCCTGCATGCCGGTAAAAATATACAGATTGTTGCACAACCAATAAAAATTAAAGAAGGAAAAAAGACAACGAGTGTGGGTTCAAAGGTCATTCTAATTCCTGACTCATACAACGGCTATTTTGAGCTATTAAGCGAAGAAGGTCGTTCAACGAAGCCATTTGAGAATGTTCTTGAGCTTTCGCGTCGTCGTAATTTACGTGAAAAAGTAATTGTTCGCGAAAGCTTCGTAATCAGATTGAACAATACGAATAAGACTTTAAATGCTGGCGAAATTTTAACACCGATCAGTGATGATGGGAAATTTTTGCAGTGCAAAACAAGCAAAAACCAATTGATTTCGCTGCCTCTAGATTGCAAAGCAAAATTTTCTCCGTTAGCTAAAGAGAAAGAGGATAGTATAAGTGGCGTCCATACGGTAATTTTTTTTGATCAACAATGTGTGTATCTCAATTTACGCTTTTTTATACCTATGTTTTTCTTCTTTTCTCTTTCTTTCTGTCTTGTTTTTTATCTTTTCTCATATTTATTGTTATTGTTGCTGCTGCTGCTGCTTTACTGCTCTGCAGGTAAAAAATTTATTGAAGAAACGAATGCCACTAATTGTACGATTGATTCACGGACTGCCACCAAAAAGTTTAAAATCATCATTTGTGCCAGAATTTAGATTATTAGGATTCATAGAAGTTGAAAACAATGTGTTTGCTCTTCCCCTACAAAAAGATATTGAACTGATCTCAATTCCACTCAACACAAAATTAAAGATGCAATGTGTTAAGAATATGTCGCAATTGGAAAATTTCACGGAATTCAAAAGACTTCTAGAGAAGAGCGTTCGTCAGTTACAAGAAGTAAAAAGTCGTTTACAAGTGATTGACTTGAAGCTCTATGATAAAGATGGCAATAATAAAAAGGAATGTGACCTTATTACGGAGAGTGAGTTAAATTTATTAACTTAATTACCATTTTTTAGCACATTTTTCTCAAAAAAATGACGCTATTGTTCGCACTTTGTCCGTCTGTTCGTCTGACTGACTCACTAATTAGTCTTTAACAAAACGGTTTTTCATCAAATTTTTTATGTTAACCTATTGCTGCTGTCCATGAAACATGTGTAACGGAGATTTTTCCCAAAACTCCATGCCATTCTCAAGTTTTTTAAAAATTTTGATTGAATTTGAGTAAAAATAAATTTTTTGCGTCAAATTTTTTCATCACTTTTATGCATAAAGTTTATCTAATAAAATGTGATTCAAATACAATTGCTATGCAGTGCATTCTGATGCCAATTTTACACAAAATGTTTCATGACACAGAAAAGACTTTTGAAATTATTTTGAGATCAATTTCATTGAATTTTCATAAGATTGAGTTTTGTAACAGAACATTGATCTGTAACAGGAAAATGCGCTTTTAACACGTTTCTGATTGTTAATATTACTGAATTTTAATTATCGTATTATCGTATAATTATAATAATTAGATCTTCTTGCAAATGGTTATGTTCTTAAGAAGTCAGCAAGTAATAGCCTTGATACAATGCCTCTAGAACAACAATCTACCAATAAGAACATTCAACAGAGCAACGTTTCAGCTTATGAGTATGACGAAATTGATCAAATCTATGATTATGTGCGTGGATTAGCATCATTGCCGAAAAACTTAAATTTTGAGTCATTGTCTGAAACTTCGCCCATTCATCACAATAAACTGCCACAATCTCAAAAGTGTACTGCCGCTGACGTGCGTCAAACAGGCAAAGTAGTCAATTCATCGCGTTATTCCTCGCCTCAAGATTCGTCTTTGCACAAGCGTGAAGTAACTAATCATCAGCATCATCATCATCACAATCATCATCATAATTTATTCAATTCAGACAGTTGGATTAAACATGAATTATTAGAAAAACCAATACCACCAACAATTAAGACTATTCCATCAAAGAAACAACTCACGCAAAAGCGACCAACACTCATTTTTGCACGTACGAATAATTCGCACGGTCCAAAAGTTCCATCATCATCATCACCGCCACATCAGGCACAAAAAGAATCATCATCATCTGCAGAGTTAAGTCCACAGAGTCCGCTGTTTCATATTAGGTAACATAAATTGAAAACTTTATCAAATGATCTTGAACTTGAACCATTTCCTGACTTTGATTTCATTTAATGCTTATTAAATATTATTATTAATTACCAACAAAAATTTTATCTACTTGTAGATATAAAGGTATTGGTAGTGTTAATAATTTACATCAGACTGCATCTGACGTAGTTGTTAGTAGTCAACGAGCACCATCAAAACCGCATGTCATACATCATAATACATACTCATTTAAAAATTTTAATTCGCATGATAAAAATTACGAGTTGAAAAAAAGTTCAAGTACAGGAACAACTAACTTGAAAAAATACGATACACTAGACTCATCAACATCATCCAACTCAAAAACACATAGTAGAAGCGTCAACTTAGGTATATTTGACTTGTGGCAAAAAAAAGCTCACAAGAATAAGAATAAATATTATGATAGAACACTCTATTTATAAATAACAATAGAAGGAGGAATTTTTTTGCAATAATGAAGATGTTGTCGGAATAGTTTTTTTTTTTCAGAATTTTTATAAAAAAAAGGATGTATGCGATTCGATACAACACGAAATTAAATTAAAAATGCCAAAATAATTAGGAATCAAATAAATTAAAGGAAAAACATCAAACACATCTATGTGAAATCGAATCCATAATTTTTATGATCTCTTTGATTAATGTATTTACTTTTTGAAATTACATCATCACCATAATTAAACATATTTGTGTGATGATGTTACTTTTGATCCATTGATGTTCTTTGCAGTACATATTAGTTCTTTTGAATGTATTGAAAGTAAGAATTATTGTGTAATTAGAATTGAATGGCAATAAATATATATACATTAAAATCATTTATTTGAGTTGGTTGTAATTTTATAATTTTTAAAAGCTTTAAAAGTTTGGTCGCGTAAACAATTAAAAGATTTTTTTTGAGTTCTTGCCTTTGGGATATGCGCTTGGGTCTCCTTGGGTCAAAAAAAAAGTTTTTCATCAATTTGCAGAATTATGGAGCATACACGTCACAAGTAAGAAAACTGTCAATTCGAGATCGACCTTTTTACTTTCATTTGTAACTGATCTATCTATTTTAAATTAGAGTTACACTTCCCCGTTTGTAAATGCAGCTTTCAGTTGCATCACCCTGACTATTTCTTTTCACACTCGACTTTCAACCGTGATAGTTCGACTTTTTAAGTAAAAAGAGAAATCAAATAGATTTTTATTGAATTTCATATAAATAAATAACTTTTAGAATTCAACCTCTTAAAACTTGAGTCTTACTTATTTTCAAACTTCGCGCGAACGAATTCGCACTTCTAAAGAAGTTACATTTTTACTTAAAAAAATTTCGCGAGTCACATTTTACTTTCG